>PVKE010044493.1:0-12990 GCA_004027555.1 Craseonycteris thonglongyai | reverse complement strand
ATTTTAAATGATTCTTTAATACATCTATATTTATTGATAGGGAAAGATGCCCATACTCTATTTTGGGTGAAAAAGAGCAGGATGCATATTATGTACAGAAGAATAATCAGTTACATAAACTTACATATTTACATAACTATAGAGATGTCCGAAAAGGTCTTCATCAAAATGTTAAAGTTATTACCTTTAGTGATGGAATTTAGGGTGATTTTTTTTTTTTTTTACATTCTTTACATTTTTTAGATTGATTTTTTTACCATTGGTATATACTATTTTTATTTATTTTTTTATTATTTTTTTTATTTTATTTTTTTTTAACTGAACTGGGGGCCTCACCCCAGTTCAGCATGTGGGTCCGCCTGGGCCGGAGCCAGGATTCGATCCTCGGTCCTCGGGGCTTCAAAGCGAACGCTTAACCTGCTGAGCCATCCCGGCTTTCCCTATACATTATTTTTAGAAAACTCCTTTAAAAATTTTTGTAGATAGCTCATTTAAATTTTATCAAGCTATAACTTAATAAAAACAAGTAAATTACATGTATTGGTAGGAATCAGCTGGGTATGTGAATTATAGTCCATATGGGCCTGGGGATTATGCAGGAGATGGAGTAGACTGAGAACAGAAAAGGAGGCCCTCGATCCAAGGTGCCAAATTTGCTGGGACAGGGGCAAGGAAGCAGAGTTTGGACATACAGAGTCATGGAATCTTGAAAGTAAAAAGGACCTCAAGGGTCTTTCAAGGCTACTAAGCAGTACAAAGATGGCCTCCAAGGTAATATTGTGTCATGGTTACAAGCACAGGCTATGGGAACAGACTAAAGTTAAATCCAGGCTTAACCTTGGACCTTGGGCAAGCATCTTAACTTATCTGTGCCTTAGTTTTTTCATCTCTAAAATGAGAACAGTAATATACCATTAGCATATGAGGATGAGATGAGCTAACTCACATAAAGTACTTTTAAAATGTCAGACACATAGCTAAATGTGAGATGTAATTACATGTTATTGTTATTTATGCTATTACTATAGTTAAATTTTTTGCATTTATTCATGCTGTAACCTTTGAGAAATATCCGTTTCCTCCTTTTCTACACCTCTAGACTCTCAACTTACAAACCACTACCTCCATGAAGATATCCCAACTCCTCTTTTTCCTCCCCAAGAAAAAATCAATTCCTATTGTTTCTGGGCATCAGGTGGTCATACAAGTGACCCACTGTCACCTGCTTTCAGAATTGACCATCCACAAAGAACTCCTACCATTCTGCTTGAAAGAGATATTCTGGGTAATAAACTCACAAAAGAAATGCAAGCCTGTGTGGGAGTCCGGGAGAATCAGTCCTGAAGTCATGGGAGCAGCTTTACATAGGACTGAGGACACTCAGGGGTTTCCTAACTCTACATGACCAGCTGGTGACAATAATGACAATTCATAGGGAGCCATGGAAGGGGGCAGGGATGACTTTAAAACATAAAAATAGAAGTAAACCTATTGAGGTTTACAGATGTGCATTCAACTAATACTTGCTATTCAACGGTGGGCCTAGCACTAACAAGGTAAGTCATGTGGATCATGGATTATTGGGGCTTGTTCATTCTTATTTTTAAAAGCAGGGGTCAGTAAACTATAGCCTACAGGTCAAATACAGCCCACCTTCAGTTATCATATAGCCCACAGGCTAAAAACAGGTTTTATATGGTTAAATGTTTAGGGAAAAAATATAAAATAAATATTTTGTGACATGTGAAAATCATATGAAATTCAAATTTCGGTCTCCACAAATATGTAAGGTTTTGTTGAGGAACAGGTCCATCGGTTTACATATTGTCTATGGCAGCTTTCCTGCCACAGAAGTAGTGTTGGGCAGTCTGACAGAGATCCACATCCCTCTAAGCCTAACATTTTTACTACCTGACTCTTTCAGAAAATGTTTGCTGACCCCTATTTTAAATTGTCTCTCTGCCATAGTCATGAATATATCAGTGCCGCAAAGAATAGTTTGCTTTTTTTCCTTTCTTCTGTAAAACATAAAGTGGACATCTCTTATACCAGTTACCAATTTCAAGGATTAAAAAAAAAAAATACAAAAAACAAACAACAACAACAAAAAACAAACCTTGAAACTACAGACTCTCTTATTGAAATGGGAAAGGCTTAAAGATCATCTTTCAATAGTTCCCAGCAGGGACTTCCTTATTCTTAAAGGAATATGAAGGATGTAATGGGTTTCATGAGCTACTTTCAAAATTTCAAAAAAATCCTTGTATATACACACTAACACAGCTAGCTTTTGGCTAGAGTTATAATAAAAAATCTATAATTTTATTCTACCAGAAATAGAATGAAAAGGGATGCTTGAGACAGTGAAAAATTTGGAAATCATTGCCCTAGTGAAATACTGTTTGACAGTGGTCACACAGGAAATTTGTTGCAGACTAAGGTACATCTGCCTCTTAGTTGTGGGTTTGTATCCTGCTTACTATATCTGGATCCATGAAGAATGAACAGTTTTATAACACACTCTAGAAAGGGCAAGAATGCAGCTGAATATAGTAAATGAACAGCTCTTTCCACTGTGTTAGGGGTCAGCCGTCCAGCCGCACTCAGAGGAGACTGTGAGGCAGCTACCCCTCCCCGCCCTCTGTAGCTGCAGATCCTGTGAGCAGGGATGCAAGCCCCCCCGAGATGCTGCCCCAGCCACTGGGTGCAGAGTGGTCACCCAGAAGCTGCAATTAAGAAAATATTTTACTTCACAAGTGACTTGAATCACAAGTGAACCAGGAGCCTCTGCCTCCTCCTGTTACTCCCAATGACAGCACACAGCTCCCATACTTACAAAGTTCTGGTTCTTTTGACTTTGTACCGTGTAAAATTGGTTTCTTCCTCTGGACTCCAGGTGCAAGTAAAATTTCTCATATAGTACAAAATGCAAGAAATGTTCTCAGGCTTAGCGGGCAGAACTAAAAAATAAACATATGCAAACAAACACAATAACTTTAGTGCATGATACATATTGCCAGCATTGAACATTTTGATGAAAACAAGCTGATCAAATGCTGGATTTGCTGGTTAGTTGCTAGGTATAACAGGCTCTCTTAATCAGGTTTATGGAAAGTTTCTAACTCCACCTTTTTAATTATTCCCTTTGATGAGCTAGATTTCTGGTTTTAAAAAAAAATTCTTTTTACATTCTTACTCAAAGGCAACATTTGAGGAGCAAAAAACATATTAAAACACCAGGCAAAGTAAAACGTCAAATGATTGAATCACTCTGAATAATTGGGCAATGAAAGGTGTGGAAAGAAGAGAAAAATATAAAATGTTGAACTATACCACATTTCAACCTTATATATCACTAGTTTTTCCCCTAGAAGGTTGTATAGTAGAGAAAATTTCTGAAATACTTTCATCTGTATTTTCATATCTTATAAATCTTTTTACTTGTAGCTACCCACACAATAACATCCACCCCTTTACAGAGAGAGCAGATACCACCATCTAGAACAGGGATCTGGACCCTGAAGAGGTCCAGAGATGGAATTTAGGAATGCATGAACTTAAACGGGAAAACATAGTCATTTTTATTTCTTAATAACCTATTATTGAAATTTAAAAACTTTTCCATCATGAAGTGATGAACACCTACAGTAATAATTATTGCTTGTGACCCTGTCACCATTAAGTCAGTTATTTTCATATTATGTTTCAGTTGTTGCAAGTACCTTGTCACAAATTTATTTTTTTAATATTTTGATAACATCACTTCAATATATTTGAGTTCCTTTGTAATCCTGGGTATCTTATTTCTGTGTTTACAAATAATTATTTTCAGAAGCAGTCCATAGGATTCACCAGATGACCAAGGGGGACATCATACACACACACACAGTTAAGAACTAAGGGCAACAATTTTTTTTTTTAATATATTTTTATTTATTTATTTATTTTTGACAGAGAGAGAGAGAGAGAGAGAAAGAGAGAGAGATACAGAGACAGAGAGAGAACTGAACTGGGGGAGCTCCCAGACCAGCATATGGTTCCGCACAGGCCAGGACCAAGATTTGATCCCTGGTCCCCAGTGCTGCAAAGCAAGCGCTCAACCCACTGAGCCATCCCGGCTTCCCCAATTTTTTTTTAAGTTTTATTTTATTGTTTTGGACAGACAGACAGAAACAGAGACAGAGAGACACAGAGAGAAGGGGGAGGGCCCAGAGCAGTCTCCATAGTTGTACATCATCAGTGTTCGACATGGTTTCCTTCCACACAGGTGGGTGGGAGCCCTGCAGAGTGGGAACAGGGCTTGGGCCTCCTACAGGGAAGGCACGCCTCCTTGAGCCAGGGGCCGAACTGGGGGGCAAAAACTGAACAGGGGGCCACCCATATGGGCAGTACACCCCAGTTCAGCATATGGGTCTACACAGTCCAGGGCCAGAATTGGATCCTCGGTTCCCAGGGCTATAAAGTGAGCACTTAGCCTGCTGAGCCATCCCAGCTTCCCCCTAAGTGCAGTTTTAAACTAAGGTCAATATCCAACTCTGAGGCTCAAACTAACTTCTTTTCGAGCCTTTGGTAAGTTTTAAGAAGCAGGCATTTTTGAGAGAGGAAGGCAATCTATCTTTACATGTCAAAGCAAAGCTCTAGTGTTTCTAGATAAGGTGACCAGATTTTAACATTGGTAAAGCAGGACACCATTGACCGGGGGGTGGGGTGGAGGGGTGGGGGTAGGGGGTTCTTGATTAAAAATTTGGTCTATCTCCCACCGTTCCCTAGCTTGTCGTGCATTCTTTCCAAAAATCGGGAGTTTTTTAAAACGCCACGGGACAAATTGTTAAAAATCAGGACTGTCCCGCCAAAAGCGGGACATCTGGCCACCTTATTAGGAAGGTGTTACCGGCTACCAGGAAGGCAGCAGTAGTAAAGGGTTCCAGAATGCATGGCATTCATTGTTTGGTTTGGGTTTAAGAATTTTGGATTTGTATTTACATTCATATACTTAGTCTATGAAATGAGTATTGTCTACGTGGGTAAAGGACCCCCTGGGAATGACAATAAACTAGGTGCCTCTATGTTGTGCAAACACCTCCAGCTCTTTCCTGAGAAGTTACTTTCTCTCAGTCCTACACCTGAATCAGATCCCTGTAGCACCAATTAACCAGAAGCGAAGTCAAAGATTTCCTCTTTGCTATTTGCGTGCTGAAAACCATAACAAAGCTGGTAATCTCCAAGCCCAAATGCTTAAAAAGAGCAAAGTTAACTGGAACTGAATCAAATAATATACCATATTACATGGAAATTGGAAGATAGACCAGTAACACATTCCTCAAAAAGCCCACCCAGCTTGAGAACCTCCCTGGGAATTCCTTGGATCAGCAAACGGAATATTAACAGATTCCACTCTTTACAACTGCCAATGGGAACGTGCAAAGTCCTACAAGGCAGCGAAACCAGGCGGTCAGCCAACAATTCATTCCAGAAGAATGAATTTCACATTCACTGATTCACTTCCTATCTCCATGGCTCAGAGATGATGGCAGAGCGTGTGCATGTGTGTGCATGCACATGTGGGTCTGTCTTTAGGCTTCAGTCAAATTTTTTACAAATATTTATCAAGTGTTAGGTTGCCCTCCAATCTCCACTTCACTACTTCCCATTACACTAACTCTTAGCAGGATTTCAAAGTTGATCCTTTGCTGGAGGAAAAAACAAACAAACAAAAACAAAAACTGTCTCCCCAGAACGTTATTTGGTTTTGTACTATTCTCATTATGGTCTCCTACTCTCATATTTTATTTTACTTCCTTTTCATTCCTGTTCTGCCTTGTATTGGCTGAATCCAAAGCCAGTACAGTTGGATATACTGGAATAGATCCTCGTCAAACCTCAGTGCCTTTACTTTCCTGTTCTTGAATACCTTTTCTTAGCTCCTTCAGAAGCTTTAATTAACATATTAAAAGCTATAAGCTAGAAAGGGAGTCAAACATCTGGCTCCCAGAACCTTAAGTGTCACCAGGTATCAGAGAAGAAAAAGTGGTTCTAACAATGATTTTCCACTCCACTTGAGCTTTCTTATGGAGCTACATTTGAGTTGTCCTTAACGTTTGACATATGACAAGAGAACTGTATTCTCACAGAGGTTGTCACTTGATTGGTATAGGAGAGGAAAAAATCTCACTCCTTCTAGCCTCCAAGTTCTCCAGCGGGGCCTTATAAAATTAGACAAAAGATAGTCAAGAGAAAAACTTGATGCATTCAGTGTACATCATGCAGAACAAGCCTCAGTGAAGCGTAACTCAAAGAGGTGGTTAGAACATGGGCTTATATAGCATCTTTCAACACATATAGTAAATTTGTAGAGAAGTGACAATATGAGAAAAGGAACTTAAACTTTCAAAGGTGGCAAACTGGGGGAAAACATTTATGGAAAACTAATGGAGTAAGGTTTGTGTGTGCAGGTCCATCTTAGCACCAATTTTCCATCTTCTTCATGGTCATAAAACTTCCTCGGGAGAGATTTATGGCAGTTCTCATCTTTCAGAAGTTTCTGCTTTTAGTCAAATAAAAGAAGTTCCAGGAAGATTTGATATCTGCATCTATTGGTTCTTATTTGCTTCCAGCTCACAATAATCCTTTTGTCAAAGTTGCATGCTCTGATCCTCTACCCTGGTATTTCAGAAGACCTTTGTGATCAATAAAATGAAGGCTCAGCACTATTGCCAATGTTCATCAACAGCTCCTGTTCCTGGACATATGCGAAGGTTTTATTTCCTTGACCCTTTGAAATTAGGCATGACCACGTGACTAGCTCTGGGCGTTGATGTGAGAGGAACATTTAAGTTCTGGTTCATGATTGTCCTTTCTTTCCTCTCTCTGCCCCTTCACACCCTAAAACTTCATGTTTAGATGGTGGTGTCTTAGGATGGTAGAGCCTCCATCAGCCTGGGTTCCTGCTTACCTGTGATGGACATGTAGTATGTTGTGTTAAACACTAAGATGTGGGACTTGTTTATTTTTGCAGGACAAACAACTTTTCCTAGCTACTATAAGTAGATCGCCTGCTCTGAAAATCCAGCATACTGAGACTTGGGGGAAGAACTTATTTCAACAGTAGTTTCCCCCTCTTCCTCTCATGTGTTCTCATGATATTCTAATTCTGCATATGTATTCCAGGTCACTTTACATTTGTTTCTATTAAAAAATAGAGGGGAAGCCGGGATGGCTCAGTGGGTTAAACGCTCATTTTGCAGCCCCGGGGACCAAGGATCGAATCTCGGCCCCGGCCCATGTGGACCCATATGCTGAACTGGGGAGTGCCCCCAGTTAGGTTCTCACCAGGGTGAGACCCCAGCCCAGTTCCTGCCCTGTGCAGCCCTGTGCCCACCTGTGGAATAAAACTATATGGAAAAACCAATGATGTGCCACTATGAAGACTGTTCTGGGCCCTCCCCTTTCTCTCTGTCTCTGTATCTCTCTCCCTCTCTCTCTCTCTGTCAAAAACAATAAAAATAAATCTTAAAAAAAAAATTAGGGAGTTGGAGAAACAGAAATAAAAAGGAACCAAATCAACAAATTACAACATTAGGCTTCACTTCTACTTTCTTGTTTTACATACAATAATTACTTCCAGGCTCAGTGATCTGATATTCTCCCACACATCTGAACTGCCTTTCTTTCCTTTATGCAGTAGGACGGCCATGGCTGGCAGAGCCTACACATCGATTGCCCTACTTTTCTACTTGTTGGCAACCAATGTGTCTATTTTAGTTCTCATTATACTTACCTGTAATTAGAATATCAACTTTATATCAGAACACTGTCACAAATGTGTAAAATTGTGATAGAGCAATAAAGAGCACTTTACCTCTGTTACATTTTTTTTTTTACAAAAACTCAGGCGTACTGGCAAGTACTCCTCAAGACTGTCAAGGTCATAAGATAAAAGGAAAAACTTAGAAACTGTCACAGACCATAAGAGACTAGTGATATATTACAATTCAATGCAATACATTACCCTAAACAGAAAGAGAACATTAATGGAAAAACGAGTGAAATCCAAATAAAGTCTGAAATTTAGTTAATCAGTATCAGTTTCTTAGTTTTGGCAAATGTACTATGGTATTATAAGATATTAACAATGAGGAGAACTGGACAAGAATTATACAGTAACTCTCTGTACTACCTTTACAATTTTTCTGTAGATCTAAAATTATCCAAAAACAGAACTTTTATCTTTTGAAAATGGATAACTGAAAGCTAGATTTACCACTTGCACATGTCTATATTTCCCCCATATCTTCAAAGAAAATGCAGAACTATATTCATATATTTCTGGAAATAACTGTTTCCCCTATTTCTAGAAATAAGGGGAAACATCACTAACTTTTCTCTAATAAAGATTGAGAGACTAATCTTGCTTATCAGAGAATTTGCCATATGAAAGAGGAACATTTTTCAAAATTAAAAAAGATGTTCTCGATCTCCCTTATCTCTCCTCTATGATCATATCACTTTGGTGCTATTGCAAAGTTAGCATTTCAAAAAATGTCTTGAAATAGAAAATAGACAAGGCTGAGCAGAGGCCAAGAGGATATTCTAGAAGGGAAGTTGGATAAAATATGATATGAAGAGAAGAAGACAGAGATAGAAAATAGAAAAAGACAAGTTGAAGGAAAGGATGAGTTGATAGGAGCCATGATGCACATAATTATGAACTTTAAATTGAGTAACTTGGGATAATTGTTGAATTTTGAGCTAGCCAGGCAAGGCTAAGTGAGACAGGGAGACACAGGTCTACCTGCCTGTATTGTCTATGAAGTTCCTGAGTGCCACAAATATAAACTCAGAGGGCAAGTTATGCCAAGACAGAAGTCTGAAAATCAATCTCATTATCTGTGGGTCACAACTATTATCTTGGTGGTCCCCAATTACTACATGTTATGGACTAAATTGTGTCAAATTCATATGTTGAAGCCTTAATCCCCAGAACCTCAGAAGGTAACCATATTTAGAGATAGGGCTTTTAAGGAGGTATTAGTTAAAATAAAGTTGTTAGGGTGGGCCCTAATCCCATGTAATAGGCGTTCTTATAAGATTAGGACACACAGAAACATAACCATATGAAGAGGCAGCAAGAAGGAAGCTATCTGTGAGCAAAGGAGAGAGATGTCAGAGGAAAACAACCCTGCAGGCAGGATACTACATTGCATTGATCTTGGACTTCTAGCCTCCAGAACTATGAGAAAATAAATTGCTTTTGTTTAAGCCACCCAGTCTGTGTATTTTGCTATGGCAGCCCTAACAAACTATACACTATATGGATGATTCTCTACCTTCCCAGTTCCCAATCCCCACTTATTTCCCTCTGGTCTTATTTCCTTTTTTTAAACGTAAGATGTGATCAACTAATGAATCTTAGAGCTACCAGGTATTCTAACAGATATTAGGCCCATAGTTTTGAGTTAGACCAGGGGTGTCAAATTGGCGGCCCACGGGCCGCATGCAGCCCCTGAGGTAATTTTTTGTGGCCCACAATGCTCTGAAATAAAATGAAAATAGAAAAAATTGTTATGAAGAAAATAGCGCTTTGGGGAGATTGAGGCAATACCGTCCACACAATTCCCTCGTTAACCCTTTAACTACTGAAGACGAGTATACACGTGGCCCAGTGCCTTTCCTGGGGGCCTGTGGGCATGTATAAACACGCTGACTCAGTTCCGGCGACGTTTGTAAATGTGATATGGCCCGCGTGAATCTTGCCTGTTGCACCAAATGGCCTGTTTTATTTTATTTACTTTTACTTTTTTATTTTTTTGACAGAGAGAGATACAGAAACAGAGATAGAGACAGAGAGAGAACTGAACTGGGGGAGCTCAGTGAGCACTTAACCCACTGAGCCATCCCGGCTTCCCCTGGCCTGTGTTTTAATTGAGTTTGACACCCCTGAGTTAGACCATTGCAGAAATGTGTCGTTTTATCATTTCCCTTTATATTCTTGAAATTTATTGCAGTGTGAGAATTGTATATTTCATTTTTATATGTGTGTTTTATATGAAACCATTGCACTTGACACAAAAACTACTGAAATAAAGCACTTACCATACTCTAAAACAGTGGATGTTGACTTTGGGGGGTGGGGGTGTCATATCGCCCTTTGATAATATGATAGGCCATCTTGCCAAATTTGTACATGCATGAGTATATATCAACATGCACACACACATCCACACAAATTCAGGGAGTTCACAAATTCCCTGTTGGCCATCTGCATGTGTCCATGGTCCAGGTGTCCCTTTGCTCTTAAGTTAACAATTCTTGTACAAGGAAGGCAATAAGAATCATAAAATCCATAAAATGGCACAGGCCAACCTACCTGCCAGGCTGACTTTACAAAGTAGAGGAAGCATCCTCAGTGCCCAGGACCACATTGTCCTCAAGTTAATGCAAGCAGTCTGGGGAGAGAACTGAAAATGTCATCAGTCAAGATTTAGTTGGCTTCCTGTCTCTTTTCAACAACTAAATGTCCAGTGATAAGTTCTGGGGAGTTCAAATGAGTTCTTTATTTAGAAAATATGTTATTATTTTATTTTATATTTTTGATTATCATGAGATGGCTCCCTTTATAATTAGTCCATCAATCCCAGTCAACATTTTATTTTGTACACAATTCATTCAACTATTTAATATGAAAAGTATACCAGCCACCAAGAATATACTCCAGAAAAAAACGCACTGTGAGTTCTGTGGATCTGAGGCCATTCTCTGGCCTCTCCCTCAGTTACCAAGCACTCTACCCAAATGCAATCTCTCATAATTTCCCGAAAGCACCATGGTATTTCCCATCTCCATGCTTTATCCATGTGGTTCCTTCTGCCTAGAATGTCTTTTCTCTCTTTTTCCTGGCAAATTAATCTATCCTTCCAGAGTCATTTCAAGGCTAACCTTTTCTAATCACCCTCTCTGAACTCCCAGTCAGTCCCTCCCTGTGCCCAACCTCCCTGCCATCTATACTATAGCATGTGTCACATAAAATGGCTTTAGCAGTATACCTGTTGGATTGTCTTCATAAAGTGAGCTTCTGAAGAGTGGAGCTTCTCTTATTCCTCTTTGAAGTCTTTGTATTAAGGCAGTACCTGGCATATAGTAGACATTCAATATTCTTTGTGAAATTAATTAAAACAAATAGACTGCTCATTCCTCATCACAGCCCAGATGAGATGGCGGGATAATATAAGGATAAAGTAAATGTAAAATCAATACTTCATTTCAGGGCAAAACAAATGATGATAATTTTCATCTGAAAGATCATTATAGAAAAAAAATGAGTTCTTAAAATAAATCATTTGAGAAATATTCATATGTAGTATTTCTGGAGAAAACCATAAGGATAAAATGTTCTCATATATAAACCAATCAAAATACCTAACTAATTAAAATGCCTAAGGCAATAAAACAGAATGAGAACTTGGATCTATAATAACGAAAACCCCATCAGGAAACAATAAGAGGCGTCCTGGGTCACCGTCTTTCTGCCGGCAGAGTCCCTGCTTGGAACTGTGCTGCGGCTGCAGGAGAAAGAGAGGAAACTGAAAGTAAAGGGATGGAAGAAGTTACTTCATGAAAATGAAAATGAAAACCAAACCAAACAAAAAGCTGGTGTAGCAATACTTATGCCAGACAAAATAGAGTTTAAAACAAAGCCTACGATTTTAATGAAAATGGCAGCATAAGAGGCACACCTAGAAAACTCCCCTGGAGGTTACAACAAATAAAACTATAATTCAATGAAGGAAATCTCTATGCAACACACAAACACAGCTAAGAGACCCACTCATTGCATCAAAGTACCTGCAGGTGGGCAAAGAGGAGCAAACTGGGGAGGAAGAAAGAAGGGGTGCAGAGACAGGGGCTACAGGTCTCCACTTGCAACTCTGCAGCTGGGAAGAGAAAGAAGGGGGCAGGTGAGCATGCCTGACCTCAGTGGGTCTTCAAGACAGAGAAAAGGAGGTGCAGAGGCTGGTGCTGCAAGACACCAAGTCCAAATTCACTCCAGCTTGTGAGAGAAAAGGGAGAAACAATGCGGATGGTGAGAAGCTACAGCTTGACCTCACTCTGGTCTCAGAAAGAGAAGAAGAGAAAAGTTTGTGAGTGAGTTTCTTTGCCCAGGAACAGTCCTGCCTGAGGGATCAGCATATAAGATAGCTGATCCCAACACTCAGGGCAGACACCTCGGCAGAAACTGAGTACAGAAAAGCATAATCCTGCACTGCCCTCATTGCCCTCCACACCAGACAGAAAATAAAGTTGGGAGCCTAGTTGCCTTCCCCAACCTGCTCTTCCAGAACTCTATCCCCGCACCGCCCCCTCCCTCTCCCACCTTCTCCCAGTATTAGCAAGTATCCCCAGAAGAAACTGTAGCAGTGAGTGTCGTGAGTGTTGGGTTAAGGAACTGAATATCTACAAACACAGAGAGGCAGCCAGAATGAGGAAACAAAGAACAGCAGAAAAACCCAGAAAAAAAAAATTACCTGAGGCAAACAATCTATTAGAGACACAGCTCAAAACAATGGTTAAAAGGATGCTCAAAGAACTTGTGAAAATCTCAACAAAGAGATAGCAAGCATAAAGAAGGACAAAGAAACCATAAAAAAGAACCCGGCAGAAATAAAGAACATGAGAACTGAAATGAAGAATGGAATAGAAGGAATCACCAAACTAGATGAAGTAGAGGTGTGAATCAGGAATTTGGAAGAAAAGGTAGCAGAAAACATCCAATCATACCAACAAAAAGAAAAAAAAAATCCCCCCAAATGAGGATAGGTTAAGATTACTCTGGGACCACATCAAGTGTAACAACATTCACATCATAGGGGTACCAGAAGGAGAAGAGAGACAGCAAGGGATGGAGAACTTATTTGAAGAAATAATGACTGAAAATTTTCCTAACTTAGTGAAGGAAAGAGACAGAAACCCAGCAAGCACTGAGAGTCCCACATA
>PVKE010044492.1:0-12992 GCA_004027555.1 Craseonycteris thonglongyai | reverse complement strand
TTCTGCTCTAACTTCTCAATTTTATTGGCAAAGTACTCAGTTTGCTCAGAAAATTTCTTGCTGAGGTCATTTAACTGTGTCTGGGTACTTTGCCAGCATTGAGTGAGCTCTCTGAGTGCCTTGATTATTGAATTTCTGAATTCTGTTTCACTTAGATTTGATTCCAAGTGTGCAAGCTCCTTTACTAAAGACTGCCCCTCATCTTCTGGAGGGGTTTGGATTCTGAGGTGTGCATTGTGTTTGATATGGTCCTTTTTCCTCTGCGCATGAGTATGGTTTCCCACTGGGGGTTTTCCTATCAGGTGGGCTTCTCAGTTGTGGGAGGAGGAGATTTTGGGAGAGGGTTGTGGGAAGCAGTCAGTTCTGTGCCTTGGGGCTGTTCTTTTAGGTTGCAGTTTTAGCTGTTAGAAGGCAGGGTAGTGAAGGTGTGGTTCCGGGGGTGGGGCCGTGTGAGTAGGAGCCAGGGCAGGCCTGAGACACAATAGCAGATTCCTCTGTCTGCAGGGAGGCTGGTGGTTCAGAGCAGAGGCCAGGCGAGCTGCCCCGGGCTTTTTTTCTTCCCCTCTGGACAGGCCACCTTTTCACTGCCTCTGTGAGCCTGTCTGCTTGCAGCTCAGCAGTAGTGGGGGCTGGTTGAGCAGCTCCGGGCTTTTCTTCCCCTCTGGCTGGGCTGCTTTTTCACTGTGTCTGTGAGCCTGCCTGCTGTCTGTGGGCCTGCCTGCCGGGGCGCCGCTTAGCAGTGGTGCAGGCAGGTGGGGCTTGGCAGAGGCTCCACTGCGGCTGCTCTGCAGGACCGGGATTCACTCTAAGCACATCTTTTGTTGCCCAGCGTGCTCCCTCAGTGTCCACTGAGCCGCTGCCCTCACTCCAAGAGCCCTGTCTTCAAAAGGTGCTTCCTCACAGACAACTTTAGGAGCTCAGCGGTATTGCCTCTGTGAATCAGGGGTGCCGAGCTGCTGTGGGCTGGTGCCCTGCTCTCATCCCACCCCCCGGGAAGTGCAGCCACCCTGCTCCACAGTCCCTGTTCCACTTTAGGCTCTGTGATCTGATTAGGGCACCGCGTGTTGCCCCTTGAGTTGGGATGTTAAATTGTCCACATTCCTATGGGGCTTCCACGCTCCCTAGGTCTCGGCTTCCAGCCCACCCTCGATCCAGCTCCACTTTGACTGTAGTCCCCCAATCCCCCTTTGTTTTTGCCAGCCCCGGGCCGCGCTCCGCGTTCCTGTCCCCGAACTGCTCCTTCTCCCTCCCTCTCCCGCTCTCCCCTTTTTCCTCTAACCTTTGTGTGTTGTTCCGTGTTGTGTGGTTCTCTCAGTTGAGGGTGCTTCTCAGGGTTTCCCCTGTGGGTTCCTTTTTGTTCATAAGTCCCTTCCCAGGTAGGTGTCTGGGTTCTCCTCTCATGCCGCCATCTTTCCTCTCTTTTATTCTTTTAAAGAGAATTATTTGGGATAGCTCTGAATAAATCTAATCTCTACCACCAAGCCCTGACAAGACATCTAAATCTTGTGCTGAAATTGATGACTCAGGCTTGGACTACTTTTGAGAAAAATCTGCCAATCAAGCTAAATTGTGTGGTGGCTTGTCAAGCCTTGTCCAGAAGCAATTAGAACAAGATGACCTACAGCATTTCCATCTGTACAGAGAGAATTTAAAGGCCTATCTCAAAAGGTGAAAGGCTATTTCATTAAGTCATTGCTGACAGAGAAAGGAGACCCTCCTGAAGAGAGTTCAGCCCATAAATAATGTTGTCCTGGTAATAAAGAGTAGTTACTGTGCCTTGGAAATAAAAAGGAATTAGGGCAGATATACTAAATATAAAGCAACAGGCCCACCTTACAATAACTTGATGTATAGTGCTTAGATGTGTTCAGCCCCCCTATCTATTTTATTAGCTGGATTTCCAATCTTCTCTCTGAGTTCCTCTCCAAAAATTGTCCAGTGTAATCTGAAGAAGACTTACATGTTTTGCATAAATATTTCTAGGATCTTTTGTAAAAGCTCCAGGTAAGACGACTTTTTTTTTCTTTCTAGAATCTACTAAGGCAGGGTGGGGTGAGGGCAGAAAAAAATGCAAGGAGCTTTATTCCATATACTAGGAGCCACTGCCTGCAACTTCGCTCATTCTTGGCTCTATTATTTTTACGGTGTTGTCTGTAACTATTACATTTTTTAGACACCTGTAATTATTAGGATGCTTTGAGAAACAGAAGTTGTAAAAAAAAATGTTACATTTTTGTTTTAGACCCCTGTAATTATAAGGCTGCTTTGAGAAATAGAAGTTGCAAAAAATGTTATATTTACTAATGAACATATAAATATTTTTTAGGCTCAGATATTTCTCACAGCTCTATTTTGCTTTAGTCCATCCATGTCTTAGTTGGTTAGCGTCTGATAATGCAATTATAGTGCAATTTTGCTACAAAGTAAAGTTCCAGTGGCTCAAAAATAATCAGAAAGTTGAAAAATTCCAAGTATTGGTAGAGATGAGTTTTAGGATGCTTCATGCATTACTAGCGTGAGCATAGAATGGTGCTATTCAGCCTAATATAATTAAGTATTGGGATACTCTAAAATGCAGGAATTCCACTCTGAGGTGAACAGGTATGATGACCACCACTGAGTTATTATTTGTGGGGTCTGAGAGTTGATGGAACTTGTAGATAAAGAGGTAATCATTGTCCATACCTGGGAGAATGGATAGCTAAAACTAGATAATACATACCACTGAGTATTTTTCAATAGTCAGAAGTAATGAATTACATGTCATAAGCACATGGCTAGAACCTAAAACATAGTAAAGAAAGCAAGGCAATGAACAAAGCAAAGTAAACAACCAAACCCAAAACCAGAATGAGATATAATAAAATATCACTTATAGAAATTAAAAATATTTGCTCATAAACAAGACATTTTGTAAATAATTATTTTATTGTTTGAGAGAAGGTGAGAACAAGGGAAAGTGAACAGGACATATTTTGAAAATAGAAAAGATACAATCAAATATATCAGAATATAAGTTCAGCTGTGGAAAGAAATAGGAGTTGACTAAGGGGAAAAAGAGAGAGAGGGAAAAAAAAGAAAGACAAAATGGCAGGTAAGCAGGTAAGGAGAAAAGGTGTCTTATACAGAGTAGTGATGAAAGTATATTATGAATTGTGGAGTATAAAACTTAAACTTGCATTTAAGGTAAAAAACAAAACAAAACAAGGTGAATCTGGTAGATATTGCAAGTGATGTAAGAAATAGAAATTCTGGAAGGTGTTGGTTAAGAATTGCTTGAACCATACCTTAAAACATTTGACAGAGTGAGATCAGTTGAAAATTGAGGGAAAAAAATCAATAGGGTGAAAAAAATGATAGATACTTCAAAAGAGAATTATTTGAATTTCAAAGAATTAGGAACTATCTATGAGAAAACCCAATAAAGCCCTGAAATTACTTTCCCCAAATGACCCAAAGATCAAACTGTGGATGCCAGAGGGGATTGGGAAAAAACAACACTTGATTTTCCCAGCTTTATTCTAAGATTTGGTGTAATTTAATATTTTGAGTAAAAGCTGAACTTAATTTTGCATTCCTTTTAAGAATAATATAATTTAAAAAATTTTAAAGATATGTTTTATTGTTTTGAGAGAGGGTGAAAGAGGTGGGGGGGGAGGGCCTACAGTAGTTTCCATAGTTGTACATCATTAGTTGTGACATGGTTTCATTCCACACAGGTGGATGTGGGGCTGTGTGGGGTGGGAACTGAACCGGGAGCCAACCGCATATGAGGTGAGAACCTTCTCTGCCACATCATCTCAGTAGTTACCACTTGCACGGCAGTTCAGCATATGGGTTTGCAAGGGTTGGGGCCCGGAATCCAACCCTGGACCTTGCGATTGGAAGGCAAGCGCTCAACTGCTGAGCTATCCTGGCATCCCCCAAATTCATCTTTTAGATTTATTAATACTACCTTAGACTGTTAAGATCAAATGAGATAATGCACATTTCCTAGTGTAAATTAGCACTCAATAGATGACAATTATTAGTAGTACTTTTCATTAAAGTCAAAGACTATATTCACCTTTAGGCATCCTTTCTACTGTATTAGGTTTCCTTAAAGTAAGCTATCAAAGTGAAAATAATATGAAGTTAATTTTTAAAAATACACTAGAGTGGGAAGCCAGAATGG
Organism: Craseonycteris thonglongyai; assembly: GCA_004027555.1. Taxonomy (NCBI): domain Eukaryota; kingdom Metazoa; phylum Chordata; class Mammalia; order Chiroptera; family Craseonycteridae; genus Craseonycteris; species Craseonycteris thonglongyai. Next base: position 8,818 of record PVKE010044492.1, on the reverse strand, counting down.
CTCTGTGGGTTAAGCTCTCACTTTGCAGCCCCAGGGACCAAGGATCAAATCCCGGCCTCGGCCAGTGTGGACCCATGTGCTGAACTGGGGAGTGCCCCCAGTTTGGTTCTCACCGGGGTGAGACCCCGGCCCAGTTCCTGCCCTGAGCAGCCCCGTGCCTACTTGTGGAATGAAACTATGTGGAAAAACCAACGATGTACATCTATGGAGACTGTTCTGGGCCTTCCCTCTTCTCTCTGTCTCTGTATCTGTATCTCTGTCAAAAATAATAAAAATAAAATCTATAAAATGTTTTTTTTTTAAAAGAAACTTAAAAATACACTAGACTGATGATCAAAACTTTATCTGCTTAGAATTGGTAATAGTCCTGCTTCCTTCTAACTGCTATATAGCTCACTCAATTTAAATTCACAAGCGCAACCAAATTTTACTTTCTCACCAATAAATTAACAAATCACTTTTTTTTCTGTATTCAGATGGAAAAATTATGTATAATCTTAAACATGTGATGACACTGACACGATATTTTAAAAGTAATAGTGAGTGTTTTATATAATTTGAGAAATTATACTTATTTTTATTCAATTTTTGCCTGAAACAGGACATTTAGCCTGGACTGAGTTACCATTACTCTTATAAAAATCTATAGAACAAGTTCTACACTGTTGCAACATTAATAATTTTTATATGAAGGAAATATTTGTTATAAAGAACAGATATTCATATATCTCTTGTGAATTTCAGGAAACATGCGAGACAAACTATTGTGATTTTTATGCATAGTGTGAGAACAGAAGGTGTAGAGTCAGTACAATGAAAAAAAAAATAAAAATTCATTATTTACTTCTGGGTTAGATATAACCAGTTGACCTTCCTTAAGGCAAATTAAAAGAGAAAGATGTTTAATGAAATATTGGTATTCATAACTTGCATTTTGAAATAACACTATCAAGGGGTTTGATCAGATTTCAAAATTTTATTTGGATACTATGTAAAAAGGATGCTAATCTGATGTCCAGGGGATTTTTATCTGTTCAATCTATGAAAAGAGGTTTCAATAATAATCTAGCTACCAGACACCAGGCTTTAAAATGTTCCCCCTACATTTTTATAGTCCTGGAGACTGGGAATATGATGGATTTTGCTCCTGTAATTAAGTTCTACTATAGGGCACAGTTGACTGTAAGAGAGATTATCCAGATGAGCCTGATCTAATCACATGAACCCTTTAAACCTGGGCCTAGAGGTCAGAGTCAGAGAAACTGAGATTCGAACAATGAGGGAAGAATCTTCACTGCTGGCTTTGAAGATGAAGGTAGCTGCAATTAAAGGAAAGTAACCAACCTCGAGGAACCCAGAGTGAACAATAGCAGTCCAGGGAGACCTTTAACTATAACCATCAAAATACTATTTTTTTCCAAGTTTATTGAGGTATAATTGACCAAGGAAAGTGTAATATATTTAAAGTATGCAATGTAATGATTTGATATATGTATACATTGTGACATGATTATCACAATCTAGTTAACAAATAGCATACATCACCTCACATAGTTACCGTAACTTCTTCATTTTTTAAAAACAGTTTAAGATCTACTTTCTTAGCAAATTACACATATACAATACAGTATTATTAACTATGCTGCACATTAGATCCTCAGATTTTATTCATTTTATAAGTGAATGTTTGTACCCTTTGACCAATATGTCCCCATTTTCTCCACCTCCCAACCTATATAAAATGTGCATATACATACAAAATATCTATCTATCTATCTATCTATCTATCTATCTATCTATCTATCTAATCATCTATCTAGTATGTGTATATATATCTTACATTTTGTTTATCCATTTTCCATCAATGGACACTTAGGTTGTTTCTGTGTCTTAGCTACTGTGAATAATGCTGCGACAAATGTGGGGGTGCAGATATCTCTTTCATATAGTGATTTCATTACCTTCTGCTAAATACTCAGAAGTAGAATTGCTGAATCATATGGTAATTCTATTTTTAATTTTTTGAGGAACCTCCATATTGTTTTCCATAACAGCTGTACCAATTTACATTCCCACAGTGTGCTAGGGTTCTCTTTTCTCCACATTCTCACCACTTGTCACTTCTTTTTTGTTTTTGTTTGTTTTGTTTTGTTTTGTATTCTGTTTTAACAGTCATCCTAACACATGACAGGTGTTATCTCATTGTGGCATTTCCCTGATGATTAATGACATTGGACATCTTCCTATATACATTTTGGCCATCTGTATGTCTTCTTTGGAAAAATGTTAATTCAGGTTCTTTGCCCATTTTGTAGTTGGGTGACTATGTGTGTGTGTGTGTGTGTGTGTGTGTGTGTGTGTGTGTGTTTGTATTTGTAAGAATTCCTTATATACTGTTGATGTTAATCCTTTAATGTAAATGTGGTTTTCAAACATTTTTCACATTCCATAGGTTCCCTTTTCATTTTGATGATTGCTTCTTTTGTTGCACAGAGAAGCTTTTTAGTTTTATGTAGTCTCATTTATTTTTGGTTTTGTTGCCTGTTAATGTCAGATAAAAAAAAGTCACTGTCAAAATCAATGTCCCTGTTTTGTTCTAGGAGTTTTATGGTTTCAAGTCTTTCATTTAAGTCTAAATTCTACCAATCTGAATAGGTTAGAAGATAACCCCATGCTCCAGAAAGTAGCCCGCCAACACCTGTATTTCAGCCTGATGATACCCTAAGCAGAGAGCCCAGCCACATTGTACCCAGACTTATGCTTTACTGAACTAGGAGCTAATAAATGAATGTCATCTAAACCACAAAGTTACTAGTAATATCAAATTCAAAAACTAATGCAGCAGGTAAAACATAAATACAAAGGTGCACTAAATTATTTCAGTAGAAAAGGTATTGTATCTTAAAATGAGTGCAATACTTAGAATGAAGCACATTCTGAACTATATCTGTTTTTCAAAGTTATATACATATTTTTCCGTGGACAAAACTGTGAGGATGAGTATTTGACAAAGCAACAATTGCATCAATTATGATGTGATTATCTTTGAAGGCAGTGGTAATTTCAGAGTCTTTGAAGAAGGGCAGTCCCTAGTGCATAACTACCAATTTCATTCTGTAACAATTTTGCCAAATTACTTCCTGGGAATCCCAAAGTTGGGCCTTTCTTCCCTTAGGTTTAATTTTCCTCGGAGAGATTTGTAGTTACTGGTAAGGATCAAAGGGTGAATGGCTTTGGTGTGCTGTGTGCTGACGGAGGCTTACAGCAGGTTGAATGGCTCTCATGAGGGTTCAGGTTTATTTCTAGGAGAAGGCTATTACTCGTTATTAGGCTGCATTTTCCAAATGCCAAGTGGATAGGACAGGACTCTAGTGGATAAAATCCCTGGGGCCCTATCTCTTAAGAAGTTTCAGTGCAAAGGCAAAGTTTTGCTTAAGCAGTGCATCATCAAGAAAAACCCAAGATGCTCAAATAAATATTCCTTAAAAAGCTCTCAAGATGTTCGTACAAGTAAGGAATTGATTCTGATGAGTGTATATAATACATACAAGTGTTTTGTGAGAACATGAACTCGTTTTGCTAAGCATTTTATGGCTCAAGTGCTGGTCACGCAGAGACGTGATATTAGTTTTCCTCAAAAGATAATAAAATTAAGAGTTCAGTTAGTCAAGTTATTCTTGTACATGTGATACAGAGAGATTTCTTTTTTTTAAGATTTATTTTTATTGTTTTGACAGAGAGAGAGAGAGAGAGAGAGAGAGAGAGACAGAGAGACAGAGAGACAGAGACAGAGAGAAGGGGGAGGGCCCCGAACAGTCTCCATAGTTGTACATCATTGGTTTTTCCACATAGTTTCACTCCACAGGTGGCTGCGTGGCTGCACAGGGCAGGAGTCTCACCTCGGTGAGAACCAAACTAGGGGCACTCCCCAGTTCAGCATATGAGTCCACACGGGCCGGGGCTGGGACTTGATCCTCAGTCCCCGGGGCTGCAAAGTGAGTGCTTAACCAACAGAGCCATCCTGGCTTCCCGAGATTTCAATTCATACATTCATTTTTACATGTCCATCTCACCTTCCTCCAGTTCTCATTTGAGTCTAAGCTCTTAAGTACATACAATTTTCCATTAAATAAGAATTATATGTTTAGAATGTATGCATAACCCAAATACTCCTAACCTTGTCTCTTCTGCCTTTGCTTCTGCCTCCATCCCTACTACCTCTCTCCTTCCACCCTTTCCCCCATCTTGACCCTCTCTTTCTATTTATAACACCACATATATAATTCTCATTATACAAGGCCTGTCTGAAAAGTATCCAGCCATGTAATAGAAAAAATAGAGGCATTTATGGCTGGATTTTCCCCAGAGAGCCCTCATATATGACCATATGTGCCAAGTAGGTGCCATTATACTGCAAGACAGTGATTAAATCTTTATTTGATATTTTAATAATTGTTCAACTGACAACAAATGCTGTATCACAAGTCTTATTTTGTCCGTTTTGAAATGTTTGCATCTTCATCTTTTGCCTTAGGTTTGAGACCATGGTATACATTGTGTTCATTAAACATGAGCAGTGCCCAGAACTATACCATTGACACTTGGTTACTTATTAAGACATGTTTTTATATGATAGTAACACTAACTAGTGACCTGAGAAGAAGACAAAGAAGCAATTATTTGACCTTTAAACCTATCTGTGGAGTCTACTAGCATTATAAGCCTTTAGCAAATGAACCCAAAATTCCAGTTCCTAATTTATAAAATTTCTATCTTGGAGGCATTTTTGTGGAATTAATAATGTGTGAGTCACTTTGAGATCCACAGATGAAAAGCTCTCTCTAAATGCTAAAGATTGGGTTAATTACACCATGGGGGACATTTTGGGTTTATGTTGTAAAGCATGCATATGTATAGTTTTTGTTTTTAATGCTAGCTATTTTAGTTAAAGAAGCTATTTTTACTGCTGAGGATGCTCGCCATTTTCTTGTTAATAATTTTTAAAGATGCAGTGTCTGTTGGAAGTAACTCCCAGGCGGAAGTAATGCCCCTTATTAATGAGCTCATAATCTATACCAAAACTTTTCTTACAAAATCATAAGCATGTGATTCTGTAATATAACAACATCACACTCAAGCACACTATATGACATTTTAGGTGAAATATTCAAAATACTGTCCATCTCATGTGAGACAAAGCAAGCCTTACGTCAACAGTGTTACTTCTGCCAGACCCTGTATAAATAGTATATTGTAGCCAAAGGTCAACCCACACTTCACACATAAAAGGGATGTATATATTAATTCTTTAAAATCACACAGCATAGATTAGTGCCTTACAGCTTAGTTAACTCATGACTGGAGATTCATTTTAGTATGGGGACTTATATGGACCCATTTGTCTAACACATAGTGCTTAATGCCATTACTAAGTTTCTAATTTTATCCAGGAGCTTTTTCTAACACATAGCCTCACATGGCCATTACAGTGATGTTGAACAAACAGTGGTTTTTCCTGTTTTCTTCAATCCCATTTTGTAGTCTTTCTGAAAAATATGGCTTCAGCCACATGTTTTTCAACTAATTCATGTAATAATATACCCATTATAGGGAATCTGACATGCACTGAGCATATAAAAAAAATTACAGTTCTAATTCCTATAGGTCCTTAATCTATCAGGGCAGTCAGAAAATCAACCTATCATTTTGAGTCCAACTAGTTCTATCATAGTCGCTTGAAGACAATGTTGTCAGGTCTCATAGAAGGGTGACACTTCCATCTTCTAGTGTGGAAAAATTTCAGAGGGGAAATTATAGTTGCCCTAGATCTTGAAAAGTAATTTAGCTAGGTATTTAAGGAAAATAGGCACCACAGAGTAAAATTTCAGAAAAATAATCTGCCCAGGATTGTGTTTAAACAAAGAGGAAGATCATCTACTTAGCTGGCTAGGAGAGAATTCATAATGTTATACCATCCCCTGTGCATTTCCCTCCTTACACCTGACACGTAACTGTAGAGACTCACACATATGTACTATACTATAACAGTAATGGGTATTTGCACACTGCATGGGTATTTTCTTCCCCTCCTCTCACATAACAGCAAGGTCTACCATCCACAATGAAGGCTGAAATGCTTTCTCTTCCTGGTCCCAGCCACCCTTGCAGTTAGGTGTGTCCACATCTGTATGAGAGAAGGGGAGAATTTTTTTTTTTAAGTTTTATTTATTTATTTTATTAATTTTTTGACAGAGAGAGAGAGAGACAGAGACAGAGACACAGAGAGAGAGAACTGAACTGGGGGAACTCCCCAGCTCAGCCTATGGTTCCACAAGGGCCGGGGCCAGGATTTGATCCTTGGTCCTCAGCACTGCAAAGTGAGTGCTTATCCCACTGAGCCATCCTGGCTTCCCCCAGAGGATTTCTGACAAAGATTTTTCTCCTTAATTAAGAATCAGAGACAGGGTGTCAAAACAAAACAAAAACCCATATCTACTTCACATTGGTTGTTTGCAGATGTGATACCCATATAGCCTGATTATCACCATGAGGTAACAATCCTGCAGATGAAAAGTCAGTTCTCTAAGTGTGGAGGAAAATTATTTTGACAAGGCCTGAGTGCTTAATGCCATTATTAAGTTTCTAATCTTATCCAGGTGCTTTTTCTCACTAGACTTTTTGGTAATATAAGTACTGTACTTGATGCCAAAACTATACTAAAACTTTCTTCACCAAATATTAGTATAGTTTTGACATCAAGTACAGTATTTACCAAAAAATCTGGAGGAAATAAAAGATCCTGGAAAAAAAAATCTATACTAATGGATAAAGTATTAATACATACCTATACAACAATTTACTAGATTTTATGATGTTAATAACAAATGGTTTGATATATTTTAGAGTACAGATTTCAACATAGAGTATCCAGAAATATTAACAAATGCTAATATTTTAAAAGAACATTTTATTAGTAAATATATTTATAGGTTCTAAAGAAATAGCACATGGTTGTTAATTTTCATAGATTTGATTGGTTGATGTATTGATGGTGGCGACCAGAAATGATTTGACTCTTAAAACAGACTCATGGGACCAAAATGCCATGGTTTTTAATTTTTTAGTTAATAGCAAGAAAAGAGGATGATATAGAAATAGCATGAAAGCCAGGTTATACATCACAGCTAAACACTATTTCATAGTAAAAATCTAAAGAGATCAGTTTCAAATGTCGACTCTCTTCCCTCTCTAAGAGCCATACCAAGACAGTTTCTCTCAGGAACCAGTGAGGTTTATATATATACAGGACACCTTGAAACCAGAGAGCCTAAAATGCATCTCAGCTTGGGCTTCTTATACCATTCTATTCACTTGGGCATATTGTTGCTATGTGACCAGCATCCATGTTGGAGCCCTCTGGGAGTTTTCTGGAGGATCAGTGACACTGATAAGTTAGTATGAACTGCCCCAAATTTCTAGTTGTACCCTTGGCTACAAAACAACAGTATTGACATGTTTCGGGCTTAGATCATTGGTCAGTGTTGGGTAGATACATGTCTTACGTAAGCAAAGCAGCTCAGGCCGATTTGAGGCTGCTAGGATTAACCCCCATAGCAGAGGAGACACAAAAAAACTCCACAATTCATAATTTTGCTTTAAACAAATGATTCCTGCCACAGTGTACATATCTGTAAGCAATAGTAGGTTATCTTCAGATAAGTGATCTTCACATTGTTCTGAAAACCAAAAGTAATTTTTTGAGAAGAAAATATTTTAGCTAGGAAGAGCTATACAAATGTAAGATACTGTATTTTATTGCTACTGCTTGATACACTATAGCTGTCCTCAAATATTTTCGTCTTGGACCTCTTTACACCCTTAGATGCTATTGAAACGCTCTCCAAAAAGGTTCTGTGTGTGTGTGTTAATATTTACCCTATTAGAAATTAAAACAAATTTAAAAATACATTTTGAAGAACTATGTTTATCGAAATATTAAAACATTTACTGAGAAGAGTATCATTGTTTCATATTTTTGCAAATATTTTAAATATGTAGCTTAATAGAAAACAGGTGGATTCTCATCTATTCTACATTCAATCAGTTGTAATATGTTGTTTCAGTAGAAGTGCATATATGAACAAAATATGGTTTCTCATACTGAACTACTTGCAAAATGGTGGAGTGTTTGAATAGCCCTTTCAGCAATTTTGGATACTCTTCTTTAATACTCCACCCAAACTTCACAAGTGATAGTGAAACCAGCAGAATATCATAACAAACTAGAAATATTAGAATTCATCTTTTTTAAATTTTAATGTTTTCAGAGAGGGAGGGATAGAGAGAAGGAGGGAGGGCCCAGAGTAGTCTCCATAGTTGTACATCATTAGTGGTGACATGGTTTCATTCCACACAGGTGGATGTGGGGTTGTATGGGGCAGGAAGCAAACCAGGAGCCTCCTGCATGGGAGACAGGAACCCTCACTGCCAAGCCATCTCGGTGGCCACCAGATGCACTGCAGTTCAGCACATGGGGTTGCTTGGGCCAGGACTGGGAATTGAACCCTGGACCTTGTGACTGCAAGGCAAGCACTTAACCTGTTGCGCTATCACTGCATCCCCTAGAATTCAGCTTTTATTTAAAATTATTAAATGAGCTCTTCTTAAGGGTCATAGCTACAGTTGAATGTAGTCATGTCCTGGGGCCTGTAGGGATGCCTGTGAAACAACTTTCAGCAGATATGCATATATTCCATTTAAGATGACTGAAGAATGTAGCCTGTTGAGCATGAAAAATATAGCTTTGTTCTTTTCTCTC
>PVKE010044491.1:0-12996 GCA_004027555.1 Craseonycteris thonglongyai | reverse complement strand
ATTGTTACCAACCAATGTCACCCCATTAAATTTAACAATAAAATATTTAAAAAAAAATTAAAAAAAATAAAAAATGGAGGCAGGAAACATAAAAAGGAACCAGTCAGAAATAAAGAATACAGTGACTGAAATGAAGAATACATTAGAGGGAATCAACAGTAGATTAGATGAAGCATAGTATTAAATCAGGAATTTTAAAAATAAGGTAGCAGAGAACACCCAGTCACAATAGCAAAAAGAAAAAAGAATCCAAAAATTTTTTTAAAAATGAGAGTTTAAGGGGCCTCTGGGACAACATCAAGCATAACAACATTTGCATAACAGAGGTATCCGAAGGAAAAGAAAGTGAGAGAGAAAAAAAGAAAAGAAAAAAAAAGAAAAGAAAACCTATTTAAAGAAATAAAGACAGAAAACTTCCCTGACGTGGTGAAGAAAATAGGTATACAAGCCCAGGAAGTACAGAGTCCTAAACAAGACGAACCCAAACAGGTTTGTACCAAGACACATCCTAATTAAAATGTCAAAGTTTAAAGGCAAAAAAAGGCATCTTAAAGGCATCAAGAAAAAAGTAATTATTTACCTACAAGGGAACTCCCTTAATACTGTCAGCTGATTTCTCAACAGAAACTTTACAAGCCAGAAGGAATTGGCACAAAATATTCAAAGTGTTGAAAAGCAAGGACCTGTAACCAAGATGATTCTATCCAGAAAATCTATCGTTTAGAATCAAAGGACTAATGAAGAGCTTCCCAGACAAGAAAAAACTAAAGGAGTTATTACCATCAAATCAGTATTACAAGAAATGTTAGAGACTTCCTTAAGAAGAAAAGAATGATTTAAAATGTAAATAATAAAATGATAATGACTCTCTATTGAAAATTACTTTAAATGTATATGTATTAAATGCTCCAATCAAAAGACATAGAGTGCCTGAATAAAAAAACAACACCCTTACATGTGCTGCCTACAAGAGATTCAGACTGATCGCTATTCACAGACTGAAAGTAAAGAGATGAGAAAAGATATTTCATTAAAATGAAAATTTTAAAAAATCTCAGGTAGCAATAGTTATACCAGACAACATAGATTTTAAAACAAAGACTATAACAAGAGACAAAGAAGGACCCAGTAGTCCCACTTCTGGGTAATTATCGGAAGACACTCAAAGCACTACTTCGAGGGAATGTATACCGTTACATCCATATGTTCACTGCAACATTATTTACAATAGCCAAAGTATGGAGTCAACATGAGTGTCCATCAATGGATGAATGGATAAAGAAGAGGTAGTACACAATGGACTATTATCAGCCATAAAAAAAGAATAAAATCTTGCCATCCATAACAACATGGATGGACCCAGAGGATATTGTTCTGAATGGATTAAGTCAGACAGAGAAAGACAAATGTCATATGATTTTACTTATATGTGGAAAATAAGAACAAACCATTTGCCATTTCTCTAATAGCTAATGGAGTGAACATCTTTTCATATATCTGTTGGCCATTTGTATGTCTTCTTGAGAGAAGGGTCTGTTCAGGTCCTTTTCCCATTTTTTAATTTGATTGTTTTTTTAGTTGCTGGGTTGTATGAGTTCTTTATATAACTAGGATATTAGCCAGTTATCAAATCTGTTGTTGGCAAATATCTTCTCCCATTTGGTTGGTTGCCTCTTTGTTTTGTTGATGATTTCTTTCACTGTGCAGACACTTTTTAGTTTGATAGTCCCACTTATTAATTTTTGCTTTTACTTCCCTTGCCTTTGCAAATCAAAACCATGAGATATCACCTTAAAAGAATGGCTACTATCAGTAAGACAAGTAAGTGCTGAAGAGGTTGTAGAGAAAAGGGAACCTTCATATGCTGCTTGTGGGAATATAAATTGGTACAGCCACTATGAAAAAACAGTATTGACATTCCTCAAAAAATTAAGAATAAAATTATCATATGAACCAGAAATTCCTCTTCTGGTTATCTACTAAAAATATCTGAAAATATATACTGTAAAGATATATGTATCCTTATGTTCATTGTAGTATTATTTGTGGTGGCTGAGATGTGAAAACAACTAAAGTGTCCTTCAATAGATGACTGGATAAAGAAAATGTGGTATAAATATACAATGAAATATTACTTGGCCATAAGTAAAGATTAAATACCGCCATTTGCAACAACATGGATGGATCTTGAGATTATCATGCTAAGTGAAGTAAGTCAGACAGAAAAAGTTGAGAACCATATGACTGCATTCATACATGGGACATAAAACTGAAAGCAACAAATGAACAAAACAAGACAAACAGACAAACAAAAAACCATACACAGAGATAGCAGTTTAGTGGTTACCAGAGGGTAAAAGGGGAAAGGGAGTAGTAGAAAAGGGTACAGGTGGTCAAATATATGATGATGCAAGGAGAACTGACTCTGGGCAGTAAACACACAATGCAATATACAGATGAGGTATTATAGAATTATACACCTAAAAACTATATAATTTAACTAATCAGTGCCACTTCAATCAATTTAAATAAATAAATAGATAAATGACAGAATAAATGAATAAAGAAAACTGAAACAAACTCATAGATACAGACAACATTTTAATGATTGCCAGATGGAAGAGGATTGGGAGAACAGATGAAAAATGGGAAAAATTAAAAAGAAAAAATTGATAGTCACAAAATAGTTATGGGGATGTAAAGTATAGCATAAGGAACATAATCAATTATATTGTAATCAATGTGTATGGTGTCAGATGAGTACTAGAGTTATCGGGTTGATCACTTTATAAGCTATACATAAGGTCAGACAATTAAATTTGCCAACTCATCCTAGAAAAAGTGCTACTCACCTCATTGCTAAGTATCATTCTGTTCATCTCTAAGAACTCCTCTTGGGAAGCTATGCACTGATCCCAGTGCCTTGCCCACCCTTCAAAGTAATTTTGGAACACTTTCTGAAATGACATCAGAGCTGTCATCATATTACCCTCGATGTCCTGAATGTCATCAAAATGTCTTCCTTTCGATATTTCCTTTATCTCTGGGTAAAGAAAAAAGTCACTGAGGACCAGAACAGATGGGTAGGGTGGGTGTTCCAATAGTTATTTGTTTACTGGCTAAAAACTCCCTCACAGACGGTGCCCTATGAGTTGGTGCATGGTCGTGATGCAAGAGCCATAAGTTGATGGCACAAAGTTCAGGTCGTTTTCATCTAACTTTTTCATGCAGCCTTTTCAACACATCCAAATACTCAACTTGGCTTGCTGTTTGTCTAGTTGGTACAAATTCATAATGAACAATTACTCTGATATCAAAAAAGGTTAGCAACATTGTTTTGACTCTTTATTTGGGCTGATGGAATTTTTTGGTCGTAGAGAATTGTCTGACTTACATTGTACACTTGGCCAGTTTGTTTCAGAGTCATATTGGTCCACTCACATCTCATCGCCAAGAACAACATGACTCAAAACATTGTCTTGCCTCTTCAAAAGGTCTTGGCAAATTTTGACTCTTCTTTGCTTATATTCATGCTGAGCTCTTTCAGGACCATATTCACACACACCTTTCTCAAGCCAAGGTTTTCAGCGAAGGTTTTCCTGTTCCTCTAGTGGTGTTTACTTGGTCTTCTATGCTTCTCACAGTCAAAAGATAATTTTGACACACAAGTTGATGAATTTTTGCAATATTTTTTTCAGTTCTGCTTGTTACTAGCTGCCCTAACCTCTCTTCATCAATGATACTTTCTCGCCCCACATTAAATCCATTTGTACCCTGCCATTTCCATGACATAATCCCCTTAAACTTGGACTAAGAGGTCCCTGATTTCACTTCCACTCTCACCAAGTTTAGTAAGAAATGAAACGGTTGCTCATTGCTCTAATTCAAGCTCCGACATTCTCGTAATGGCATACAAAAACACGTTACAATAATGAACACCACTCAGCAAGACACCTTCATACATTGACATGAACACAGCTGTGAGACACTGATATACCAAGGTTATGAAACCTTACTGAGCTGTTTGTACAGTGTTGCCAACATAAACGCAGGGTCCCAAATTCACGAACTTAATTGTCAGACCTTGTAAATGTCTAATCACTATGTTGTGTACCTAAAACTAATATAATATTGTAAGTCGACTGTAATTAAAACTTAAAAATTATTTTTTTAAAAAAGAACAAGGTTTTATTGTCAAATAAATGAAAAATATTTTTTCCAAAGTCTAAATGGAAAAATAGTGAACTTCCTCAAAGGTTTTTTTAATGAGAGTATGAAAAAAACCTTTCTTTTCTAGGAAATGATTAGTCAAACAAAGTTTTTACATGAGACCCACACTGAAAGTGCCTTTTCTAAATTTGTAGGTAGGACTGGAGGTCCACTACCTCTCTTTAAACTTTCACTTTTGCCCAAGATTCCTGGAGGTAGTCAGTACAACCAAAGGACATATGAACACATGCTTCTGCTTACCTCATTGCATTCTAAGAACACTGGCCAGTGAAAGATGAGTTTGTAGGAACATAGGGTAAAAGTTTGAAAAAAAATTCTGTGGTAGACAAAGAACTAGACTAAAAATCTCCACACTAATCCTTACTTCTCTTCTAAATTTTCCAAGCAAATGGTTAAAAATAACTCCACTCATCCACACCCATAACCACAAAGAGGTAAATAGCAAAAACAATATACCCTAACCAAAAAGCAAAATCCTGCTATCCAGATTCAAGGATCTTGCATAAATTAGGCTAATCAAATTTCTACTACTGAAAGCCATTCATACAGCTATGGTTCATCCTTTATAGTTTCCCACAGCTTCATTTCACTTCCCACAATAAAAATGACTGTCTGTTCTTTTAGATATACCCAACTCTTTCCCTCAAGCCCTAAGTAGGTAAGTAACAGAACAATTACCTGATCATTTGTTTAAAAACATAATGTCATATTTATTAAATCAAGTAATTTTTTTCAAGTATCAAATTAAATCCCTTTAAAAACATGGTAATTCTAATGATTACATTTTCTTTGAAATATGAGCCAGCTTTTGAAATGTAAAAGAATTATATTGATAATTCATATTTTATCAGAAAGAACACTTCATGAATAGTATATATGGTCTACATCTTACAGAACATTTGAATTTCTGAAAAAATGTGTGGGAATATAGACATCTAATATATTAACTGACTTTATTCATAAAATGCAAAGCCATAAAATGTTGTGTAGCTCTTACAGGTTGAAGAGAAGATTTTCATTTAGGCCATTTCCTGACTTCAGCAAATAAGACATCATCCCACTATAGAGATGAGCAACTGAGGATTAAAGAAATTAAGTAACTCACCCAAGGTTACAGAGTTAACAAGTGGAGGGCATAATAGTAGACCCCATTTTTTATGCTTCCTAATGAATTGTTTCCTCCTAAATATCTATTTGTAATTGGTTGTAACTAAATAAAAATAAAATTTTATGATGACCACAAATATTTTCAGTTACTTATTTTAGAAAATTGTCTTTTTCTAATTAAGGAACAATTTAGTATACTTTAGAAATATTATAATATCTGTGATTTCAGTAATTAAAGAATAACCAAATGGGTTACAAAGCCATTCTGTTTATATCACATTCCCCTTCTGCTACTCTTCTACAGACTGAAATGTGTATCAGTTGATAGAGAATATAACTAAAATGTATTGAATCCTAAAACTTAAGTTTAAAAATGATTGAGGTTAAAAAAAAAAAAATCAGGAGAATATGGGATAGCCCAGCAGTTGAGTTCTTGCCTTGCATTGCAAGTCTGGAATTCAATTCCTAGACCTGCCTAGTGCAAACCCACATGCTGAACTGCAGCACAGCTGGTAACCACCAGGACGGTTCAGCTATGAAGGTTATCGCCTCCCAGGTGGGAGGCCCCTGATTTGGTCCCTGCTCCGCACAACTCCACATCCACCAATGTGAAATGAAACCATGTCACAACTAATGATGCACAATTATGGAGACTGCTCTGGATCCTCCCCACTTCTCTCTCTCTCTCTCTCTCTCTCTCTCTCTCTCTCTCTCTCTCTCTCTCTCTCTCTCTCTCTTATTCTTTCTCAAACAATAAAATAAATCTTAAAAAAATAAATCAGGAAGTAAAAGAGACCCTCAAAGTAGAAACCTCCATTATGTAAGATAGCAAGAGTTAGTAATATTTTAATTGTGAATATATGTGCATATACATACATAAATAGATATATGTGTGTGTTTCCCTTGGGGATGTGTAGTATTAAATGTCCTAAAAAACTACTTACCATTGATATTCTGATATCTGCAGATATATGCATCCCAACTGCCAAACAACTAACACAAAATTTCACTCTGTGAACACATTCAGAAGGTGATTTCTTATACTTTACATTTGTATTTAAATTCCATGAAGAAATGTATGTAATTCAGTTAATTCTGTGGTATTTAAAACCATCAATTAAGGACTCATTCTAAAAATTTCTGTTTATAACTTTAAAAGCAAATTATTTTTATCATCTACAATGGAAATCTTTCTAAAGCTGTTCCTTGCCTCCTTAATTTGCCCTTTAATGACAATTATTTTTGTGAAGAAGATGCACTCTGGGTTTACTGAACTGTATATGAATATTTGTCTCTAGTCTAAATGGCCCCAGAATACCAGTTTTTACTAGTAATTATTTCTTTTATGCATATTTCTGACTTATACCTCACTATCAGATTGTAAAGTGTAATACAAAGGATTCATAGTAGGGGTGAAGGTTAAGACTTAATGCTTTCTAAGACCCATTCTAAGTCTGTAATTCTCTTCTTTTTGCTGACATTTTCCTTCCTAAATTGGTAAGGATGCTTTGATCTGCAAGTAATAAGACCCAGCTAAAGGTGACTTAAAGGACACATTATCTTACTAACTGAGAAACCTAGAAATAATATCCAGGGTTTATAAATTCACTGGTTCAACAAAATCAGAGCTCCAGTTCAATTTCTCTATAATTCTTTTCACTCTCCCCTAACAGTTCCAAGTGAGCGCTATCAGATATCTTAAAACAGGCAGACAATATTGGATAGAGGTATAATTTGCAATTTCCCTGCCTTGGGTCCCATTTGAAAAGGGAGAAAATTGTTCTAAAAGCTCTCATGAAGAGTTCTCTTGTGTCATGGTTCATAATTACATTTCCTGCCCAGAACTAAGTTGTCACGGGAAGATCACTATGACCAGACTATGACAAGCAAAATTTATCTACCTGGGAGAGAAGCTCCAAGATGACAGATTTGATAAACGCTATGCCTACTTCCTCCAAGGATCACACCAAAATTACAGATAAATTATAAAACTCATCTGAATACTAGCAGAACAGAGCCCCTATAGCTAAGAATATTAAGAAGCCACATCAAGACTGGTAGGAGAAGCAGAGACACCAAACAGGCTGATCCAACACCCACGGATAGTGGATGAACACCAGGAGGAACACCTAGGTGGTGGAGGTTCCCCCAAAAGAGAGAGGGGTCCCAGCCCCACATCAGGCTCTCCAACCCAGGGGTCCTGTGATGAGAAGAGGAGTTCCCACAATATTTGGCCCTGAAAATCAGTCAGGACTCTTGTCTATCCTGGTGAGACAGAAGGCAGCTCAAAACTCAGATGCCCTCTTAAAAAGGGGGCATACAGACTCACTCACTTGCAAACAATGACCTGGTCTTCAGTAGAGGGATGACAATTCAAGGTGCCAGAGACATATATAAGGAAAGAGTGAGTAATGTGGCTTTGGGGTGAGGGCTTGAGAGACCATTGTCCCATTGTCCCTGTGTGGATTCAGCTTCATGTGTAGCCCACAGAAGTGCACCATCTTTTCTGTGTTGAACCCTCTCCCAAAGGATCAAATCTGAGACTGAATTGGTCTGGTAAAGTCTGCACATGTGCACTACTATGTTGATACCCTGGGCCCCTGCCCCGCTCAGCTAATAAATTACTACATCTCCCAAGGTACTCTCAAGCTAATGAGGGAATAGTCCCTCCCCACAAGTAGTGAAAGCCTTTTATAGCAGCAGACAACCAGTGGCATCACTGGGAATGTTTGGTAGGTGACACTGACCAAAAACCTGTGCCACAGTCTCTCCCGGTCAACTCTCAGGGAACTGCAGGCCTGGAGTGAGTGGTTGCTGGTTGTGGTGTTCTCAGAGTGTTTCTGCAAGGTGGTAACAGGCCCGGCACTGGTACAAAACTGAAATTGCATTAACTTTGTAAAAACTAGTGCTCACACCCCAGAGCTCCCTGGAACCCTCCCCACTCACCTAGAGCTGCATATCTGGGAAACATTCTCGGCACCAGCCCACCCACCAGCCGAGGAACCCTTTTATAGCAGTGAATGACCTACAGTAGCCCAGGAAACTTCTGGTGGGGGGCAGTGACCAAAAACCATGCTGAAACTTCCCTTGGGCAGCTCTCGGAGATTTGCAAGCCCAAGGCAAGTGGTGGCTGGCCGCAGTGTTCTCAGGCCAGGTACTGACGCAAGAATTGAATCTGCATTACATCTGTAAAAACTACCAGCCACACCACGTGACTCCCTGGGGCCCCATCCACCAGCTAGGGCTGTATTGCCTAAGCCCTTCTCATCATCAGGACAACCAGCGTGGCCTACAAAAGGCTCTTTCAATGGCTGAGCCTTACAAGCAGCTGGCAGGTGAAAATAGGCCTAGGGGGTCCTGGGCCTTTTGCTAAACTGACTCAGGTACAATACTGATAGGAGTCAATCTTGGTTAATATTGAGGATACCTGCATACAGTCCAGCCAACTGTGGATAGCTTTGAGGCTCCTACCAGGTTGCCATGGGCCAGTCACAGGCAAGGCTGAAATTAACCTGATTGGGTACCCCTCCCAAGAAACACCTAAAACAACACACCCAGAGGACAGCTTTAGACCACACCGGACTACACCGGGTTAGTCCCACAAGTGACACACCAAAAGAGTGGTTTCAATAGGCACAAGAACCAGATGGGATGGATCCCCCTTTAAGGAGTCAGCCACCACACAGCAGTTCATACAGTGTGGATATAGCCAATCCTCACAGCCAGTCAGCATGGGAGTCAATCCCACCCACTGACACACCAAAAGCCATCAAGTTTGGACTACAACAGAAGAACACGCACAACACACTCAAGGCACACTCCTGGAACATGAACACAGGAAACCAGGGAAATTGTCCTATTGGACAACACAGGACATATACAACATAAAGCCACCCAGCAAAGACTAAATGATGGAAGAGATATACCTAATACATAGTGACAAACACAGAGAAGCAGCCATAATGAGGAAACAAACTTGTCCCAAATATAAAATCAGAAGAAACCTCCAGAAATAAAACTAAATGAAATCCCATTAAAAAAAAAAAATACCCAGTCGGAAATAATACAATAACTAAAATGAAGAATACACTAGAAGGAATCAATCTCAATAGCAGATTAGATGAAGCAGAGAATCAAATCAGCAATTTAGAAGATAAGGTAGCAGAAAGTAGCCAACCAGAACAACAACAACAAAAAAATGTTTTTAAAAATGAAGATAGTTTTAGGGATCTGTAGGACAGCATCAAGAGTAACACCATTTGCATCATAGGGGGACCAGAAAAAGAGAGGAAACAAGAAATCAAGAACCTATCTGAAGAAATAATAACTGAAAGCTTTTCTAACCTGATGAAGAAAATCGATATACAAGCCCAGTAAGCATATAGAGTCCCAATCAAGATGAACCCAAACAGGCCAACACCAACATACGTCATAATAAAAATGTTAAGGAATTCCAGAATAGCTAAGTGGGTGAAGCACTCAATTTGCAACCCCAGGGTTCGAGAATCGAATCCTGGCCTGTGTGAAGCCATATGCTGAACTGGGGTGTGCCACAAGTTCATTTCTCACTAGGGCGAGCCTACCATGCAGGAGGCCACTGGTTTGGCCCCCAGCTTGTGGGGGCATGCCTCCCATGTGGGAGGCCCCCATCCAGTTCCTGCCCCATGCGACCCCCCATCCACCTGTGTGGAATCAAATTATGTCAAAAACTGATGATGTACAACTATGGAGACTGCTCCGGGCCCTCTCCCTTCTTTCTGTCTCTGTCTCTTTCTCTCTCTCTCTGTCAAAAACAATAAAATAAATCCTTAAAAAATGTTGAAGTTGAGGAGGGGGCGTAGGGGACGGGCAGGCGGCTGGGCAGGGCGCGCTTGGACCTCAGCTCCTCACTCACAGTACTCGCAGTGCATATCCCGTTCCGCCGCAAGCCTGGGCAGCAAGTGCCGTCTGTGAGTCGAGGCAGCAGGCGCAGGAGGACCCGTGGGGGCCCAGGTTTCTCTGTCATTCACAGAAAAATGGATCATTTAAACCTTTGGAGGACTCAGTTATCACAATACTTCTATACTACCAACTACGATTTATGATAGTAAACTTATGACAGTAAATTTCTGCATCATAGAATTGCTGAAAAATTAAAGAATATTTATCAAAATATTCTTATAGTATCATGATATTACTAAATAAAACTAAAAAGCACAGTTACTAAATTATTAGACTTGCTAATGCAAGCACACATGAAAAAAAAATGTTGAAGTTGAAAGACAAAGAGAGAATCCTAATAGCAACAAGAAAAGGACAATTTGTTTTTTACGAAGGAGCTCCCATAAAACTATCAATGTATTTCTCAACAGACACTTTGCAGACCAGAAGGGAGTGGCAGAAAATAATCAAATTAATGAGAAACAAGGGCCTATAACCAAGACTACTCTATACAGCAAAGCTACTATTTAAAACTGAAAGAGAGATAAAGAGCTTCCCAGACAAGAAAAAGCTAAAGGAACTCATTACCACCAAGCCAGTATTACAAGAAATATTAACAAGACTTCTAAGCAACAAAAGAGGGGGAAACAAAGTAGAAAAGGAAGATCGAAAATATGAATAGTGGGGAAGCCGGGATGGCTCAGTGGGTTGAGCACTCACTTTGCAGCGCCGGGGACCTAGAATCAAGTCCTGGCCCCAGCCCATGTGGACCCATGTGCTGAACTGGGGAGTGCCCCCAGTTCAGTTCTCTCTCTGTCTCTGTATCTCTCTCCTCTCTCCTCTCTCTCTCTCTCTCTCTCTGTCAAAAACAATTAAATTATATATATATATATATATATGAATAGTACCATGGCAATAACTATGCATCTTTCAATAATCACTTTAAATGTAAATGGATTGAATGCTCCAATCAAAAGACATAGGGTAACTGAATAAATAAGACCCATGCATAAACTTTCTACAAGAGAATGACCTCAGATAGACGAACACACAGAGACTGAAAACAATGAGAAGGAAAAAGACATATTTCCCACAAACATAAATGAGGAAAAAGCTGGGGTAGCAATACTTACATCAAAAAAATTGACATTAAAATGAAGACTATAATAAGAGACAAAGAAGGAAATTACATAATAATAATGGGATCAATCCAACAAGAGGGCATCACCCTAGTAGACATTTATTTTTCAATTACATTTGCCATACAATAGTATACTGGTTTCATATGTACAACATAGGAATGAGACATTTATATAACTTCCAAAATCATC
Source organism: Craseonycteris thonglongyai (assembly GCA_004027555.1). Lineage (NCBI taxonomy): Eukaryota > Metazoa > Chordata > Mammalia > Chiroptera > Craseonycteridae > Craseonycteris > Craseonycteris thonglongyai. The sequence goes on along the minus strand of PVKE010044491.1, from coordinate 1,408 downwards.
ATTTCAATACATCTGGTTCCCACCTGACACCATATTTAGATATTACAATATTATTAATATTTACTGTATGCCCTATGCTGTACTTTGCATCCCTGTGACTATTTTGTAACTATGAATTTGTATGAAGTGGTATAAGTTTTGAATAAACATATTCTATTTACATGTGAAATTCTTAGTCTTCTTTGCTTTTCATTCAAAACATTACTTAAATCTTGTTTCTCATTTTTGCTTTCATATACCCATAATGTCAACATAATATTGTTGTTGGTGTCATTGTTGGTGCTTTACATTCTTAGGTAGAATATATAAAATATTTATTTTGTTCAATGGGTGTAAGTTCTACATGAAAACTAGCTTAACTAGTGACTTCTTTATTCTACCACTCCATATTTAATCAGAAGGCTATCTGGCAAAAAATTTTCAAGTCATAATATGCTAGTTTTTAGTACTGCTATTTCAGCAAATTGTCAGTTTTTATTTCCTTAAAAAATAACAAATATTTATTTTAAATTTAGATTAAAAATAAAAATCATGTGCATGAACTCGTAATATTCTATTCATTTATTCAGTTCCCTCAATCTTTCATTTCCTCATCGCCATCTTCCCATTCCAATGAGCTTATTACTAGGTGTCCTGGAAGCAATCATCAAGTGAAACCATCTTGACATCATGCAATATTCCTTTTCTCAATTAAAAAATCCAGGATAATTAGTCCATTCTCTGTGCCTCAAAAAATTATTACAGGTGAAGCTGGGATGGCTCAGGGGGTTAAGCACTCCCTTTGCAGCCCCAGGGACCGAGGATCAAATCCCGACCCCGGCCCCAGCCGGTGTAGACCCATATGCTGAACTGGGGAGTGCCCTCAGTTCAGTTCTCACTGGGAACTGAACCCCAGCCCAGATCCTGCACTGTGCAGCCCCACTCCCACCTGTGGAATGAAACTACCGGTATGTGGAAAAACATAAGATGCGCAACTATAGAGACTGTTCTGGGCCCTCCCCCTTCTCTCTGTCTGTCTCTGAATCTCTGTCAAAAACAATAAAAATAAATCTTTAAAAAAAATTATTACATTTGAAAAATTCCTATAAATCCTTTTATTTCTTAAAATTTGAACTAAATATTTCCTGGTAATAGAAAATAAGCACTGAACTAAATGTGATGATACAAAAAGACCACTATAAAGAGACATAAAAAATTCAAAACTATATATCAAATTTTTATACAAAATGTAATTGATATTAATATTGGTTCTGAGTGATGGGCACGTAATACGATGCATGAATGATGTGATGTGGACTTGTACATCTGTAAACTATCTAATTGTTACCAACCAATGTAACCTCATCAAATTTAACAATAAATTTAAAAAAAAAAGTTATCAGAAAATAAAAAAAAATAAAATAAAAAA
>PVKE010044490.1:0-12992 GCA_004027555.1 Craseonycteris thonglongyai | reverse complement strand
TACATCTTGACCTGGGCAATGGTTATGCAGGTGTGTTCACTATGTAGAAAATCTATCAAGCTGTACATACTTTTGTGCACTTGTTTGAATGTGTGATACTCTGATAAAAATGTACTAGGAAGTAAAAATAGAAAACACGGGGAAGCCGGGATGGCTCAGTGGGTTGGGCGCTCGCTTTGCAGCGCCGGGGACTGAGGATCGAGTCCCGGCCCCGGCCCGTGCGAACCCATATGCTGAACTGGGGGTTCCCCCAGTTCAGTTCTCTTTCTGTCTCTGTATCTCTCTCTCTCTGTCAAAAACAATAAAAGAATCAATAAATAATGGTATCTTAAAGTGGCATCTCAATTAAAAAAAAACAAAACACTGTGCCTCCTGTTACGCCCCCCCCCACACCTCCCCACAAAAAATGTGGCAAATATTTTGTTAGCGGTTCTATTTACCTATCTTTTATTGTTGCTGATAACAGTGATGATATTCTGATTAACACTTTATCACTTAGTATCACTTAGCCTTAGCCTGTGCAGCCAGAGCAGCTTCTTCACGCCACTTAGCTTTCTTTGCCAGGTTCCAACTTGTCAAGGACTCATGTTGTTCTACAGCCTGCAAACAAACAAATACAAAAACAACAAAAAGCAAAACATTTTAACTCTGGAAAGAATTTGTGTTTTAGATAGGCATATATAGGATAGACTCTGTGAAAAGGAGAAAAGTAACCTGAAACAATCTTTCACAAATAGTATCCAAGAAAAATGATCCTTTTGTATAGAAAAAAATTCCTTAAGTTCTAGACTTACAGTCAGTAGGACAGCTGACGTCAGAAATCTGCCCCATCCTCTCTTGCTATGCATAGATATATTTGTTGAATGAAAACCAGTGCAAATGGAAAATAATGAACAGAGAAGATGATATGACACAGAGAGGGTCCAGACAGTATCAGGCTCCAATCTATCACTTAGGAGCTAGAGAATCAACAACTTGGTGGGCAGTCATTTTCTTTAGGGTGGGTTAAAAACACAAGATGACCCAATTTCTTTATTTCTGTGTTTTAAGTGTTCAGCAAATACTGAAGAAATTTTCCATTTAATGAGAATAATTGGAAAGCATAAATCTCTGCCATGCTAATAGAAGTGAACGGACATGTACAGAACATCAGTAAGCTTGGAGGCCCTATTCCATGTGAATTATTGTGCTCAAATACCCTTGAAAACCTGAGAAGTAAAGAAGTGCAGAATTGTAGAACTAGGCAGAATTATCATTCTAAATTGCTATTCTCTGGCCATTGGCTAGACATGCCGAGAGAGTGAAGATATATGGAGCCATGCAAACTATTCTATTCTGTATGATGTGGCTGTCAAAATCTAGTTCCAACTCTGACTGCACAAGTTCATAAAAAGAAGTTCTGATCACACTCTAATGGTTTTAGTTGCAAGTGCCACAATGAAGAGACGCGTAAACTGGATTGTGTCCAGAGGAGAGCTCAAAATAAGAGAGTAGGTTTACAGGGATAGAGTAATTAAGACTGGAGAAGACTCATAGGGATGTGTTAGATGTCTCCCAATATGAGTGGGGTTGTTCTTCATGGTAGAAAGTGATCAGCAGATGGAAGGATTTGGGGAAGCAAGAAACAAAATTAGAGAGTAATTAACTCTTAATTTCTCTCTAGAAACCACTTATTGAAGATGGCAAGAAAAAGGCTCAAATGCAGGGTTATAGACAAACTAGTCAGCCTTGGTGATCACTTGCAACTTCTGCATTTCTTACTATTTCATGATTCTGTGCACTAGCTAATTGAGTTCCATGATTTAAGGAATGATCTTGTCTGGATGATTTTCAAACAACTAAGTTCTTCTTGTGCAGAGTTTAAACAGGTTACTGTTTTATTTTTTCTTGTTTTTGTTTTTTTGTAAGTGGAAACAATCTTTTATCCCATACAGGCAATTTGTAGACTCAAATGTCCATGAACAAGTTTATGTTCATCATATATATATGCGACTCAAGGTGTCTAAGACAGAATTGTTCTTATATTGAAAGAAGACCAGTAATCTCCAAATTGAGAATAAAGCTCAATATTTCTTAAAATTCACAAATCTATCTTTATTTTTTCTCATACTCCTAAGTGAAAACATACTATATTGGTATCTATCTGTATTTTAAAGTTTACCTTTGTTTAAAAAGAGGTACTCACCCTTTTGGCTGATGCTATCACCGCAAAGCAGGCAATAATTGTGAGTCCAATCATTATGTAACAAGCTTTCACTCGAGCTTTGTTTCTTGCAGCATCAAGCATTTCTGGCCTAAAGTAAGATATGTATTCTGTTAATTATATTGAAGCAATATGATTTTTCTGACTGGCATAGTAGGCCAGTAATGATTTGTAATGTTAATATTCCAAAGATCCCTGAATGCAAATTGCATATGTGAAAAAACTTGCACATGCTAGGTCATTATCTTTCTTACCAATTTCAAATCAACAGGGATTTAATTAGGTCTTAACTAATGTTAGCCACTATGAAGCCACAGTGTAGAATATTTAGTTTCTATAATGCTCAAAATATAACTACTAGAGATCATGGTCTGACTTGCCATGACTTTTTTTTTTTTCTTTCCCCCACTGATTGGTGTAAAGGTAAGAATTAAAGCCTATGTATGTCTATGACTTGTTCTTATTTGGCTCCCTGTGGTACTAAGTGGGCTTTGTTTTCAGTTTTAAACAGGCTGTTTTTTAGAACTCATTTTCATCATTTTGTTTTTTTCCACTGGCCTCCCAATCTCTTCTTGCACTTTCCCATCTGATTCCAATTAAAGAGACTGTTACACATTTTGTGAAATTAACTGTTATACTGTTACAATATATTATACATTTTGTGAGAATGACTATAGAGAAAGGGTTTTTCCTTCATAGCTTTTGCTATGAAGTTTTGAAAAGAAATGATCAAAATCACAAATAATTTGTCAAAGAAAAAAGAACTTTCATTTTATTATTCTGAAAATTGTATATGCTTATTTGACTGCTGAGTAGACTTATTTATTAATAAAGTTTTATGCAAATTGTCCAAAATTTTAGCAATACCACTTACAAAGTAGTGTTATAAAAGTAAACATGCCTGTGAGTCTTTTATGTTGAAATTAACTTTGACAATTTGCAATAATATGAAGTGGCAGCTTGTACATACAAACAATTAATGAATAATTAATCAATAGTCTTTCTTATCTAATGTCAAGTTTAAATAGAATGCAGTTACACTAAAAAAAAAAAAAATCCAAAAAGTGGTAATTTCTCTTAAAAATGAAAAGCTTTTCCACTAGTTGAAAGAGCACAGAAAACCAGTATCTAGTCTATTTGCCTTAGATTTTAGGCAGATTAAGTTTTAAGATGTTAGTTGCAAAAGGGTGAATACAAAGACAGTATTAGATTATATTTGTTGACTTTTGTTCCAGATGGAACTTAAACGATCTGATCTTTTACACTCATTCATCTGGCTTTGATCTTCAATACCAGATTAGTTTAGCACTGAAGAAAAAAGTACAATAATTATTTAATATCTTGAGTGTATGGTACAAAAATTGTAGGTCAGTTGGTAATTATATGCCCATTAAGAGCATGAAAAGTGAAAGCTGCTCACACTGTAAGTCTAAAACTGAGCATAGGAGGCATACCCCTTGCAAGCAGCAACACTTTAAAGAAAATTATAGAAAATAATAAAATAAAAAATATTCAAATACTTTCATGTTTTCAACACAAAATTAAAATAGTTTTCATAGGCATCTTGTTCAAAGTTAAATTCTCCTGTTTATATTTCTTTTGAGTGCAGTCTCAGAGAAATTAAATTATTTCTACAAAATGGGTCTCTTCACATGTACAGCTCTGTTAATGCAACACTAAGTCCAGTGTCTCTTCATTAATTAATGCTTCTTAGCATTAGTTTACAACAATGCAGGCTCTTTTCATTCTTGTTACTGTGTTACAGCAGAACTCAAAATCCAAAAACAGTTGAGGGTGAGAGTTTTTCTGAGGCTAATTTCTGCTTTGGGCTGTCTGTAGTTTGGAGTCTATAGATTTCAAAGGAAACAAAATTTTTCTATAAATGCTAAAAACAAATTTCAAATCACATGTCACTTCATATTCCATGTCCATTCCTTATTTAATTTGATTCTAAAAAAGAACAAAAATGTTTAAGAATTCATTGCTGAGTGAACATTTCCCACCATGTGTGTTTTTCCATTTACTGAAGATGCTTTCGTCAACTAACTCCTAAATTAATAAGCAATAAAAGTGTAGGTAAAATGTGCAGAACAAGATAGAGGCCCAGTTTCCTTTATTCATTCCAATAGACATTGATTATATTGTATAAATATAATATATAGAACATCTGAAGGCCTTATTTGATATTGTAGTTCTAGTCTGTTTTTTTAAATCAGTTTAAAAAGTATTAAATGGATTTTATTCTTAGTCTCCTTCCCTCCCTTTTTACCCCACGCCCTTGTAAAAGTGCTGGGAAGTTTTTGGGCTTTGCATAAACTCAAAGTGGAGAAAAATGGTTTTTACAGATTATAGTTACTTTTTATAAAAACTGGTTACATTTACCCTGGAGGTGAAGTTGTCAGCTTGTTTGATCTTTTACTGAACCTCTCTCTTGGGTTTGGGATGAAGGGGCCAGCGACGTTGGCGCTACGGGCCAAACTGAACCTGTGCTCAGAAGGCCGTAGGGCGAGTCCGCCAGGCGGCTCTCGCCCCAGAAAAGGCGGTCGCGCGGATGCGGCTCCTTCCCAGAGACTCTCCTGCCACCCGCGCGGGCCAGGATCCTCCCTTGGGTGGGGCAGGGAGAAGCCCCCGACCCCTGGCGGCCCCGCCAGGCACTTGCTGGGAGAGGGTAGCTAGCGGTGGTGGAAGTGTCCACTGAACTTCTCGGTTTTCACTCCACTTCAACAGCCTTCCTCTGAGCTTAGCTAAGGAGCGGACAGCAAGTGCACTCGGGGGGCGTTGGACGGATCCCGCAGCCCGCGAGGCCCGGGCCGGACCCTCCCCAGCGAGCGGACCCCGGGCTGCGGCGCGGCACACACTTACGGAACCCGAGGCGGGATGTCCTCCATGGCTTTGAATCGCCCGGTCCACAGCAGGATTTTCTTGTCGAATTGGGAAGGCTTGTGCTCGGCGGGGACCCTGTGAACCTTCCCTGCTGCGAAAGCGCCGGGGATGGATGGGTGGAGCAAGCGACAGAACCCCAGCACCGCGGCTAAGCGCGCGCTCACCACCCGGCACCCCCGCCCCAGCTCCTCGCCTGCCCTGCAGCGGTCCCCGCCCTCCTAGGCTGCTCCCAGCGGGGACTCACCGGGGCCCTGGGGCCCAGAGCCGCTGGGGGCCCCGCCGCTCGAGAGGCGGGGGAGACCCCAGAGCCGGGGAGGCACAAGCAGCTGCGCGGCTTCCCGAGGAGCCTTCGGGGCTTGGCTGCGCCCCCGGCGGAGCCGCAGGAGGATGGAGGCAGCCGCGAGCATGCTGCGCTCCGTTCCCGCGCTTGCAGCCGCCGGTCAGCCCGGAGCGCGAGCTCCCTGCACTCCTGCCGGCTGGGCCGCGCGCCCAGGGCAGCCGCGACACGCAGCTGGAGCCGCTGACGCGCTCCGCGCCCGGCGGCCGGTCCCCGCCCCTCCCGGCGCCCTGGGAGCAGCGCGTCACCACCCAGGCGCTGATTTCCTCCCAAAGCCCGTCCGCGTAAAAACGCTTGGCCGCAGAGACTCACCATCTCTAGAGACAACTCACTGCAACTCGTTTTAAAGGCATTTCTTTGTATTGAGTAAAAGCGTGTTTCCCTCAGGCTTCCACTGCTTGGTGCCCAAGAGAATAAATCAAATACAGGGCACTTCAAAAGTTTACTACGTGTAAGGACATTCCACAAACTTCTGATTTTGAAGTTAGTTCCTCAACCCTCCCTCTCCCTGCTCCCATACTTCCTTTTTACTATTCTTTAGGCAAAACCACCACAGTTAAAATTGTTCTTCTCCACCTCTTCATGTCTTAGTAAGATCACAGACTCTCCTAACTCCCTTCAAAATGAGCCGTTCTTCTTCCTTCCACCATCTTCCCTCTGGTATCTTAATGGGAACACGGAGTCAGAGAAAGGACTGTCTACTTTCTTATTTTGTAGGAAAGCTGTCTACTTCGAAGGAGTTTACTTACTCATGTTCCAGGAACAACAGACCCAGCCAGGTGAAAGTGCTCGGGGGACATAGCCCAGGCCCTGCACACCCACCTCCTGTTCACGGTCTGGAGGTTCCTTCCATACCCAGACTCTGCCTTACGCCTTCAGTTGGAGCTCATATAGTACATGTATATACTCCTTGGCTAGACTGCCAGGCTCTTGAAGGCAAGATCTTTCTTTGTTAACTCCAAGTGTCTTTCACGTAATGGTGTTGAACAAAAGAAGAGAGTCATACCTCTAAGGAAATAGGCATTTTAAAGGAGTGATTGTCAGAAGAACATGGGCTTTGCCTTCATACTAAGGTTTAAACCCCTGATTTGTGACTTCAAAGTTGCACAATTATGACCAAATTATTTAAGTCATCAGTCTTGGTCTCATTTGTATAACAAGACTTCCCACATCTAAAGTTCATTCATGCAATAACTACAAAAAATAAAAATAAATTAACAAAAATAAATAAAACCCACTATATGCCCACTACTTCTTAAAGCTGGATAGAGCAGTAAACCACATCTAGTAGGGGTTAGTAGATGAAGGGGAAAAAAAGCAGGACAAAAGAAAAAAGCAATAGAATAACACTTCAAAAGATTTATGGTTTCTTTCCCTTCACATTTTTGTTAGTTCCAAAACACAAGGGCTGATATCTCCTGTAGGAAATTGTAGGAAGCAATGAGTTATTGTAAGATAATGTCTTAGTCACCACTATATCCCCAGGATGTAGCTGAAAATTTGGCACTTAGTAGATTCTTAATAAGTAGTTGTTAAACATATGAATGCAAGTCTTCAATAGTAAAATAGACTGAACTATTTGAGGACATGCTACACGATGAACTGAATGAATTTCTGCCTAAGTATATTGCCATCGGTATTTAATTGTTCCAGGAATATGCTACTCTATAATGCTCTCATTATTCAAATGTGTTAATTTTCTTTAAATGTTTTATTTTTCTTTATGTTACTGAGAAGAAATATCTAGAGAGCTAGAGAAAAACATCTCTGTGAAACAACCAATCATTAATACTGGTAGTTCATCAAGGAATACTAAACTAGCTATCTAAGTTTATTTCCCTGGAGAGAACCACATGTCAGGCATCTGCACATGATTTTCAATCTTAAGCTTCACTAGCATTGCAGAGGGACAAGACAAGAGAATCAAGGCTTATCTCATGAGGGAAAGAACAATTTACATTCTATTCTCTATTTCTGATGGGATTAAAACATCACTATTTGGCTCTGGTCTACATTTAAAAACTTACAGCTGTATGAAAGAATTGAAACAAATGTTAAAAAGACTCAAGTCAACTTCTAATAGAGGAAAAAGCTAATTGTACTACTTTCTTTATTTTATTATTATTTTAAACTAGGATAGCTCATGTATTCACTGAGTGCTTTCTATGTGCTGAGCTCTGTTCAAGGCTCTGAGTTTACAGCAGGTAAGCACACAAAAATCTTTGCCCCTCACAGAGCTTATTAATCCACAGTGTTTTCAGTTTACCTGTTCTGTACTATGTTGTTTTTCAATCCTGTGGTTCATCTAGTTTGTATATACTATTCAGTTTTGTTCCTTCAAGGCTTGTTTTTGATTAGTAGGATTTATGTTTCCATTTCCTACAGTTAATTTAATTCTTAAGATATACTGCTATAACTAGAAATATATTTTAAATAAAGTCATTACGTAGACTGAGTGGAAAGTGTAGGTCATTTTAAAATATTTTTTAATTATTATTTTTTTATTATTGAAATCTGCTGTGTGTTCTGCGCTGGGTCAAGGCAGGAGACACCAAGGTTGCTGCATAGCTATCCTTGGGAAGCTCCCAGTCTGGCTGGGATATTTTCTTATCAGGAAATGCCTTCCTCCTAAAGCAAGAGCTGGGACCAACCTTAACTAACTTGTTTTCCAACTCCCTACTAGTCTCTCTGTGGGGAGAGATCTAATTACCTGCAGACCAGCTCATGTCTCCAGTACTTTAGGCAACCTTACTCAGTGGGTGGTCCAGGCCATGGCTGATTACTCAGGAGGTACTAAGCATGCACTCAGGACATCAGCAAAAGTTCAAAACGAGATCTCAAGAACCATTAATGAGCTCCTAGGTACAGATCTTCATGTTATTCCTCTTAATTCCCATTCTCATTGCTATAGTTCAGTCTCAACCGTCCTACTATAATGACCTCCGAAGTCTTTTTCCCATCACTGGTCAATTCTTTCTTCTATTCTTTTTCTGCTTAGCCTCCAGATAGTTTTCTAAAATATGAACGTAATCATGTAAAACTTTCATGGTGCTCATCGCTTTCCTATTCCTTCTCTAACCCTGCACCCCACATTCTTATCCATAGATTACAAAAGCAGCTCCCCCCAAAATCATAATAAGGCAGATGAACTCTTTCCAAGCCTCTTGCTTTGATATTTTACATAGTCTGATTCAAGTTTTCTGCCCTTGTCATATCGCTGGGCATTTAAAATGTCACTAACCACAGTAGGTCACACTGGATGACTCTGTTGAGTAGTGATGCATATACCAGCTAGCCACAGTTTAGTTGTAGCTTGGATGGCTGGGTAGTAAGCACTGTGTGTGTGACCAGTGTGCATGAGGCCATGGCTGAGTTCTGACTGGTTGTTACTTGTCCCATTGTTCTAAACTTTAGTCTGAGAAATACATTCAGAAGAAAACATTAGATTAGTTGCTCCCTGCATTATTCAAAGCCTTTTATATTTCCCATAACACATAGCTTTTATTTGTGCTAGAAATAGCAAATCTGAAGTGCATGTATGTTGATGAGGTATTATTTATACACACTGCCCTTAGGGCACTGAAGGCGCATCTGCAGTGGCCCCCACAATTGATTTTAAAATCCAGAGTTTCTGGCAACAATCTTGTAGAACAAAGTTGTGGTCTCAAGAACTAAATCTGGTATAGACTTTCACCCTGAAGCACAATAATGACTAAGTGGTTCAAATCAGCATGCTTTAGTAGAATTTCATAATCACTAGGACTTCTCTAGCACCATATCCCACACCACCCTCCTCATACATTTACATATGCACATGCACACACATACACAAACACACACACAACACATATACATACACACGCACAAACACATACATGTATACGCATACATACAACACATACACATATAGACACATAGAAAAGTGGGTTTGCAAAATTAACGACACTCATATAAATTGTGTCTATATGGTTCAATTAAAGAGGGCTATTCTTTTATAATCACAATGTGAATGATGCCCCCCTAAATTCCCTGAAGAAAATGACCTCTTGTTCTACTTGCATTTGTACAGTTCTTCTTTAGCTTCTCTCAGCTGCTTATCTCTTTGTTGGCTTATGTGGCCATGTTTTCTCAGAAATTGGAAACTGGCCTATTGAATATTTTGCCTATTCAGGGATAAAAAAATAAACTTATTAGCAGAATCTTTTCTTCTCTTTCAAACCTTTTTACTTGGGGATACTCATACTGATTTCTAATTTTAGTGCAAAACATAATATTTAGGTATAGCTAATTAAAAAGGCAGAGACAAAATTGTTTCGTATGTGTGTTTTGCACATTTCCCATTACACCTCCATCTACAAATGGAAACTTCATCATTATTTATGATGATGATAATGAAGATTTACAAAATAATTTGTTAAAGTTAATTGACGGGGCATTATTACCACAAATCATTTAAGTAATCAGAGCTCTCCAACAAGAGATCTGGGTTGGGTTAATGAACCAAAATATAGGAAAACCTTTTAAGGTCTAACTGGATAGCCTAAGAGACAAAATGTTATAAAGGTTAAAAATTAGCTATTTTATTTGCTCACTAATTCCTTTATTCTTTCATTCCAACCAGAAAGTATAGACTAAACATCTATTCCCAGAATCTTAGTATTACTACATATCCAAGAATGATCCATATTAGGGTATCAAAAAATCGAATATGAAAAATATTAAAAAAAAACTGTTTCCTTGAATGTATACTTAATTTTTATGTCTTATGTGTACTTTGACTAAATGATAACTCTAAACCAAAAGAATTTATGATGCTGATGGGATGAGATGTATTATTCAATAATAAAGTTCTGTTTAGATCATGCAAAAATGATTAAATGGGATGGAGGTGTACGTACCTAAGTGTTAAATAGTCTTTACTTCTGTTACAACCATTATGTTCTGAGTTTGAAGTGTTTCCTAGCTTCCTCTAGTAGTCATCTAAAATCTTGAAAGCTAGGTCATAAAAAGCTAGACTGTTCTGAGAGGCCATTAAAGAAGTGCTTGTAGCACTTGGTAGTTGTGTAAGTGTTTTATTAAGAAGCTGAATTGTGAGGTCGCTTTTATGTATATTATCTCAATTGCCTTTATAGAATAAATTTAGTTACACATAAATGAAAAATGTCCTGCCTTATAGAGTAATTGGCTATAAGCAAGCATGAGTTTCTATCACAATGTACAAAATGTGCCAAAAATGTACAAGAAGTGCACAAAAAAGAATAATATAAAAATTGAGAGAAAACTTAAACTGTGAGTCATATAATAAAATACAAAGAGAAAAATGTTAAAGTCAGTAGCATGTCCTTAAACACAGACTTACTGCTATGATTCTAAACGTAGAATATTGGGGTATTTGAGGAGGCCCAATGCATAACACCTATATTTCCCATCAATTGAGAAATGAAACAAAAGAGTTTGCTGACAGGAGACCAAAGTTTTACCTGTATTATTTATAAAATTGATTGGACATATGGCATCTATAAGGCAAGTGGACTTTCTATTACTGAACCCTATAATCAAGTAGTGGCATGAAATCCCAGGCCACTTGGACCCGCAGAACAATTGCACCAGAGTCGGTCTTGTGAGATGCGTTTCATGGAGGACATAACAGGATGTTGGCTCTCTGCAAGCAGCATGATTCATTCGTAGAGAAAGAAGCTGGGCCAGGAACGTTCCGTGTTCCCCTCTCATCTCCTCAGTCACTAAGAAGGCTATCCCGTGGGTTGAGATAATAGAATACTTAACCTTCTAATAAATGTTTTCATTCCTCAACAATGTCTTGAAATGTATTTGTATTACTACCTGTATCACTAATTCATTCATTTTACCTGCTGTGTACTTGTCTATTTTTTTCTGTTGTCCATTTTTTCATTATTATGAAATATGCTGCAATGAACATTCTTTACATATCCCATTAGGAACATGTGCAATAGTTTGTCTTGAGGTATTTATCTTGAAGTGAAATTTTGGAATCAACGTGAATGAAAATCTTTATTATATCCATTACACATTACAATATAAAGTAATTTTATTCTCCAAACTCTCCTGCACCCAACAATCATGCTATCCCTTTAATCCATCATTTGGACTATTCTTGGCCTGTTGAATGAAATCTTGGGCAAGTTCTAAACTTCTTTTAAATTACATTTGAGTCAACTAGTCAATTTTAGTCCTCAGAATAGTCTTGCTTTAGCAATTAAATACCTAATTTAGCATAATACTAAATATTCTGAACTTTACTTAAAATTAAACTTGCCTTTCTCTCTGAACTTGGTTCTATCTCCAGGTCAAAGCCTGCCATGGGGAGTGTGTGGTCTTTTCCTTTTCTACCACCTTCCTGTTTTATGCTCCTCAAACTCTGGCCTTAACCCCTCATTTGCCCTCTAGGGATCCCTCAAATTTGGAAGTGAGAAAGGTTGGGAGGACAGAAAAGGGACAAGAAAGGTCTTACTTTACAGATGCTTTTGTGCTCTGATTGTGACACTCCCTGTGTTTGATGGGTGTTAGAAACTGATTTTTTTTTCCTTGAGTGGGGGTACACTGTGTAGCTTTCCAGAAGATACCCTTACACTCTCTCCCCAACCCCCACTGCTATGTGAGTGGAGTTAGTTCTTGCTCCTGATGGATCTATTCTGTGCTGCTTTAATCATAACCTTTGCCTTTAAATTTCAGTCATGGATCAAACGCCAGAGTACATATGTCAAGTTTCTCAAGTGTTTTTTCAAACTTCTCTCCCTTGATTTGATGTGAGAGAAAGAAATTTTTCCCTTAATTCCTCCCACCATCCCCAGAGTGGGAGTGAAGCAAGTTCTGGAGCATTTCACATTTTTCTCAAAAAATGTCTGTTAAACCATCTCTCTCTCCTGGCTTTTTCAACATTTCAAATATTTATCAGGTAGGTGACAATAATCCTGTGTCTTCTGAGTATGACCAATCTTTCTAATTTGTCTAAACTGGGAGGATTATTAAGGATATTATAAAGCTCTTGGTATCACAGGAATGCTAGAGTAGGCTCTCGGCCAAGCTTTCAGTAACTACTCTTGGAAAACCACCCACAGAATTGGCCTGGTAGGAACTCTGCCTCCTCCAGCTCTGGAGTCGCTCTGCCTCTGTCTTGGCAGGCACTGTTGCTGCCACTGTTGAGCCCCATAACGTGTTACCTCTGCCTACTTCTTCCCATTTGCCACTGCTAAATCAAAACCTCCAATGCGGGCATAGCTGCAGCAAGGGAGAATGGAAAATGTATGATGTTATTTTTAGTTTCATCTTGGAAATGTCTGCATAACAGACATCCATGAGTATGCTTGTACATCCACTTAAAATCACAAAGTTCTTTTTGGTGATTTCTTTCTTTTCTTTTTTTTTTTATTGTTAAGTTTATTGGGGTGACATTGGTTGGTAACACTTAGATAGTTTCCAGATGTACAACTCTACATTATATCACCTATGTATTGCATTATGTGCTTACCACCCAGAATCAGCTCTCCTTCTGTCACCATATATCTGGTACCTACTCCCACCTCCCACCCC
>PVKE010044489.1:0-12997 GCA_004027555.1 Craseonycteris thonglongyai | reverse complement strand
GCCCATGTTTTAATTGAATTTGACACCCCTGATTTAGAGCTACTGAGCACAATCTTAATCAAGATATCTGCATTAGATCTAATCTAAAACAAAAATTAATAATTTAAACTACAAGACAGGTTTGCTTTATCTGACCTCTGATTTGGGCTGGGTCCCTTAGCCACCAGTGGGCTACCGCTGAAAGGTTATGTGTAGTTTGGAAATACAGTACTGTATATGTCTTGACCCTCTACCTCAGGGCCTTTCCTGCCCACCAGTGACCAAACTCTGGAACTTCATTCTGCCCTGCAACACCAACTGACACCCCATAATATGGTAGACCCTGTGAGAAGGGCTTTGTGTCCTTAGCAGACAGTTGTGTTTCTGCCTTTCTAATGCCCCTATCACTGAGTACCGGTATCTACTCTCCAAGTTCCTGCAGCCAAAACAACTTCCTTCAGCCAGTGTCGTAATAGAACTTAAGCCTCCTTAAGCCTTCCTATGGGAAAAGCTTGGTTGAGGTTGCAACGTACCCTTGCCTTTATAGAGGATCTTAAGTTGAATTTATTCCTAAGGAACCTTGTTTACGCCACAGCAGAGCTACTCTTCCATCTCCATAGTGAGGAGATCTGAAAGTCTAGGGTGTGAGTCAAATTTCTATTTGCTTTAATATTAAAGTCAAATTAGAGCCGCTAAACATGTATTTTTAAGATGCAACATGGCCCGTCAAGACCAAACCTACCATTCTGGGTTTTTTTTTTTTCTAAACTGCTACAAGAAAGAAAATGGTGAGTCAGAGAGCCATTACTAAAGGGCCAAAATGACTTGCCACTACCTGTGTGATGAAAAACAGCTTTGGCTGAATCTCTTGTACCTCATTTGGCCTAAATTTCTACTATGCAAAATTTTTCAATAGTTCAACTTCAAGTAGTAAATTGAAAGATATGCTTCTGGGTTTTCTCAAGGCTAAAAATAATGTAAAAAATAAAATAAATAAAATTATATATATGTTTCTTCTAAAAATGCAAACTTTTGGATTTTTTGTTTGTGGAAAATTTGGAAAACATATATGCCTACTCTTCTGAACCTATTTTTTCTTGTATAGTACTAAAGTCCCATCTAGGAATACTTCAGGTCTTTTTCACATTTCAGAAGTAATATATTGGGGGGGGGATAATCTTTTATTTAGACTATGTACTTAATGAAAAGCTAAGGCAAAAAGATAGCCCCAATCTGTCTGCTGTTGCTATAAAAACTGTTCTCTGGTATCTGTGCTTAGGCAAACTGCAGACATTTGTGACTATTCTGTCACTACTTATTTGCTTTTTGCACTTTCTGAAAAAGCTACTTTGAAATCGACTGATATCCATGTGAAGCATTGCTAACATGTGATACATCGCATCACCTTAAGTCACAAGTACTAATAACTACCAAGGCTTCAAATTGAGTCTCCTCCACCAATATAGTAATGAATGTACAAACATAAATCAATTCTCCTCACATTTCAGATTAAAACACTCAAAATAGTTCATCAGCTCTCCCCATCTCATTTACTGTACCTGATCCTGGGAAGCTTACCAATTATTATTAGCTACAATTCATTTTCAGAACCCTATTCATGCCCCCAATATCTTCTGGGTTCTTTAGATAAATTATTGAGAAGGTTGGCCATAAGACTGACAGAGGCCCATATAATTTCTGCAATTCGTGGTAGGAACACAGCACCCTGTTAACAGCACATCCATTGTATTTTCTGGCATGCTAGAATGTGAAATCTGTTGATTCAAAGATTACAGCAGCCTGAGTTTGTTTGAGATACTGGCTATATCAAGTCCATATTAGGTTGGCTGCATTTTATAATGTCAGTAGTTCTGGTCCAAATCCTATATTTCTTTTTTCCTTTTAGACTCATGTACTGTTATTTATTTTCTCCTGAATCTATTCTCATAATCTTATACTATATTTCCTTGGCTGTTTATATTTGACTGCTTCTATAAGCACATTATTCCTGTCATCTGATCCACTTAACAAACAGTTTCTTTATGAGATATACATTTTATTACTAATGATAGTACACAAATACTTGCTGATTCTGAATCTGGAACTTCTATCTGGAAAGCTCTATGAGATAAGATATACTTAGAGATACAATATTGAGGCAAATTCAGCAGAACATTCCCTTAAACATTCCTAATATTTCCTATGTATTTTTCTTATGAATTATGTCTTCAGAAAATAAAAGAGCTTCTATTGGAACAAGAGAAGATAAGAAACTAGGGAAGCTAATGTTACAGAGTGCCATTTCAAAATTAGAAATATACTGGGAGGCTGATAAATTTTGCCTCCATTATAATATTTTTTTGTTACATTAGACATATCTGGATATAACTGGTTCTGTGTAGTCACATGGTATCTCCCTCCATCATTCTTGATCTTGCACACACAGATGCTTACACTTTTTATCCAGTGCACAGTGAAATGGAAGAGTGTTATAACCCTGAGAACAAAAGTTAGTTACATAAAGGATCACCTCAGCTAAAAATAATTAAAACTCAGGACAGGCTGGGAAGCTCTTATTACCATTTTTTGGTCTGAACACTCTTCCATTTTGATGTGCACTGGATGATAAGTGTAAGCATCTGTGTGTGCAAGGTCAAGAATGGTGGAGGGGAGATACTATGTGACTATACAGAACTGGTTATATTCAGCTATGTCTAATGTAACAAAAAATATTACAGAGAAGGCAATATTTATCAACCCACCCTTGTATATGAGACAAATCCCTTTATATAGAGATATCTGTGTACCCTTTAAATTTCATCAATGTTCCAATTTACTTGGTTTAAGGAATGGCCCTCCAAGAAAAGAGATTGACAAAATGTTCTCTGTTTGTTTTATATTCACCCTAGTAAATACAAGTATGCTGGTATCAACAGATTTGTTTAATATTAATTATAGGTAAATTTTTGTTGTTTTTATTTTCTAAATAAATAACTTAGTATTTGTAATTTGATTATCTTATATAATTTATTGTCGCCGCCACATAATATACTATGACAGCAATTTCAGGAATAATCATAGATTTCATTCAACTTGATTTTGACCAACTCTTCTTAGTGTTTACTTTTCTATTTAATTTGGAAAAATAGCTAACTAACAGCTAAATAAATGATTTTACTTTGTAATAAGTTTGAGCTTTCCAAATAGTGCATACTATTTAGATACACTGTCCTCGTGATGGACAAATAATTAGAAAACACTGAGAGCGCTGACACAAATGTCATAAAAAATATGTCTAACACTGGCATCTTTAGAAATGAATACTGTCAACTGACTTAGTTGTCACATAATAGTTGTAGCACCGTAGGCAATTTATTTTTTTAACCCTTCATTTCCTAATCTGTAGCAATGATGTATTACTTTTTATCTGTATTACCTGTCAATAAGTCCTAAAAATCTGTATTATTAAGTTTTTGAGTATTTTCTATGCAGTTACCTTCAATTCATTCATAAATAGGTGCTGGAAACTACTGCCTGAAATCAACCCTGTTTCAATCAGATTTCTATGTACAATGACTCTACTGATTATAAAATTAGATTATAAATTATAACACTGAATAATAAATTATTGGAAAAAAAGGTTGCATAAAGAAAAGCCCTAAATAAAAACAGATACCCAAAAGGAGTAAATTATTTAATCTGCTGTTTTGGCATAGTTTAACTATGGACATTACTCTCCTGGAAGTTTCTGGGTTTTGTCTTCACACCTGTGTCTTCTTTTCTTTGTGATTTTTCATGCCTAGATTTCTTGGTTTCAGGATATTTAGTGCACAAAATAATATTTGTACAAAATATTCTCATCTAAGAGAAATGAAGAATAACGTTAGAGGAATGCCTCAGACAGAGTTTTCATTGAGATGCACCAACATTATCCAACAGTGTCTTCTATAGCATTGAAAATCAATGTCTGATACTACTGTTTTCCATAATATGGCAATATGGTAAACTAGATATCCTTAAAAATATGAAAATAAATTTGTTCTAAATTAGGAAGGAATTGAGAGAGAGCTCCCACAGAGAAGAAAAAAAGGAGGGAGGAAGGGAGGAAGGGAGGAAGGAAGGGAGCAAGGGAGGGAGGGAAGGAGAGAGAAAGAGAATAAGGAGAAGAAAAAAGAAGAGGTGGGGAAAATAAGGAAGAGGAGGATGAGGAGAGGAGAGAAATAGAGTATGGGAATGTTAAAGCAAAAAGCTATTTAGCTTTTGGAGAAATTGACAATCCAGAAATCTGTGTGTTATAGAATTTCAGTTTTAGAATCCATACTCATATGTTGGGGAGTTAATTCATGGACTTAACACAAAGGCTGTGACCTCTGAAAAAATGACCCAGTCCAAAAGAGTGAGCCAGGGGTATTTCCACTTTTACATAAAAGACTGACAAGTTCACTTGTCATTCTCTTTCTTGGTTGGGGGAGGGTGGAAGTGGCACTCTCCTCTGAGGAAATTTTACACTAAGCAAGATTTGAAACTAACTGTGACTCAAAAATGCATATGTGATAAAAATAAATAAATTAAATTACATACTTTTGAAAAGTACTTGGAAGAAGATGTCATAGGTGAGCATCAAAAGACAAATGGTGAAATAGGAAAAATATCAAAACAAATATTAGAGATGGAGGGAAACTGGGATGGCTCAGCAGGTTAAGCTCTAGCTTTGCAGCTCTGGAGACCGAGGATCGAATCCCAGCCCTAGCCCATGAGGACCCATATGCTGAACTAGGGTGTGCCCCCCAGTTCAGTTCTTGCTGGAACCTATGCAGGAGGCTCCTGGCTGAGTTCCTGCCCCGGGCAGCCCCAAGACCACCTGTGGAGTGAAACTATATGGAAAACGAATGCTGTCAACTATGGAGACTGCTCTGGCCCCTCCCCTTCTGTCTCTCTCTCTGTCTGTCTGTCTCTGTCAAAAAACAATAAAAGTAAATCTTTAAAAAAATATTAGAGATGGAGTGCACATTTTCATAATAAATCATTATTCTTTAAAATAAAGAGAAAGAAGAACTAAAATTTTGAAATAAAAGTGGGCAAAAATATAAATAGGTAATTCTCAAAATTATGATATTAAAATGGTCCTTTAATATATGGAAACATGTTTAATCTTCCTCAAATTAAAAATAGTACTAATTAAAATTACTCTGAAATATTGAAATATCATATATCACATACCAAATTGGCAAAATTTCAAAATTTGTTAACACTTCTGTTGATAAAGCTGCAAAGAAATAAGAATGCTTATATAAAGCAGATGGAATATAAAATGATGTAGACTTATGGAAAAGTTGGCAATACATCACAAAACTGCATATTCAATTACCCTTTGACCCAGCAATCCCACTTTCGTGAACTTCCCCTTAGGTTATACCTAAAATAATTAATATTATATGTGCAAAAGTATATTAATTGTTCCATTAGGTACAACTATAAAATAGTAGAAATAATCAGGATGCACATGTGTAAAAGATTTGTTGAATAAACTATGATATATTAACACAATAAAGTGCTATAAAACTGAAAAATAGTGAGATATGTATTTTGAACACATACAAAAATATTTATAGAATACATTACTAGTGAAAAAAAGCAAAGCACAAAAATGTCACTTATATGTAAGGGGAATAGGAAAAATATTACTATAAAAGTATCCAATAATACAACCATGGGGATTAAATAGTTATTAGACATAAACTGCCCAGGAAAGTATCAAGCACATAATAAGAAATCAATAGATATTAGTCAGTAATAATAGCATAGAGACCATCCCTCTATGACACAGAGTATAGGACCATCAATTTGTATTTAAATATTTATAAAGGCTAAAGAGAGTATTTTACTAACTATATTTTTTAATGGCAAATAATAGTGATTCTCAACTGTGGTACACACATCAACATTACTGTTGATCCCTTTGAAATTTTAAATAAATAAAACACAGAGATGTGACACTACCAAAAACCTATTGAACAGAAGTTTTAGACATCAGGCCCAAGTCTGTGTAAGTTTAAAAATGTTTTAGGTGATATTGATAAGCACCACTTGTTATGAATCTCTGTAAGAGGAACACTGAGGGAGTGTTATACCCAAAAGGGAATGATTCTATCACCTCTGACAGAAAGGTAAACCTCAGTTTTTCTTCTATAAAATTAATGATTTTGTATAAGTAGGACTGTGTGAGGATTAACGGAGATAATATATTGAAAATATCTAGTTCATTGTTAGTACTCAATAGATAATGTCTATTATTTTCTGTTCTTATAGAAGACTGAAAAAATACATCAAAAGAGGAAATGGTATATTCATAAGAAATCATAGATAATGTAATTTAGTATCATATTTTAATGAGGTCTGTAACTTTAATAGAATTCTAAACTCTACTGTAAGACCATTAGACCGAATCTTATAAAATATAAGAATACCACCTACTTTAACAAAGCTAATTGAAGGTCTCAGTAAATTTCAAATAATGAATTTATGCTGCTGACTTGCACACATAAATGAGTGCCCTTGTGAATTGAAAGATATTCAAGCATGTTTATTATAGTCAGAGTCTGCAACTGCATACTGATCAATACCCCTCACTCATTAACATACATGACTTCTTGTTTGAGATTTCATTTGCATGCTCTTCTAAAAGCTCCTTTTCACTCACTGTTCAAATAGCCAATGACCTTTCTAATCAACAAGAAAATTAGAAGCAGGTGGCAGCTTATTTTTAACGATGTTGAGACCAAGTGGTTTAACTTAAATCAGAACTTTTTTCTTCCAATACTTTTTAAAGCCTGACAAATATTAATTATGTGAAGTTATACAGGGACTCTGACTTTCTTATTGACTCTGATCAAGCTCTGTAACCAACCTTTTATTTTATATTTAATTAACTATGATGAAAACATCTCTCACCTATCAGTCTTTTACTTTTTCCTGGAGTCTCCAGTACAAACATGATAACTTTGAGATTTATAATAGCTAATGTTCTGGCAATCTTTACAAATTTACCTAGATAATAATAGATGCAACTAATTGGGGATATTTCCTACAGAATTGTAAATACTTATTTTAATGGCTGTATATTACTAGAATGGAAATACAGCTTCAACATCATAAATGGCAAAATTGGGCTTGCTTTCTCTCTTTTGCATTCGAATTTTCTTAATCATATTTATTCAAAATAATCTCATTTCCCTAAGGTTTCTCACAAGTGCCAGTCAATTTTGTTTTAGCTTTTTATTTCAAGTAAATAATAAATTAAATTACAAAGACTGCCAATTGCAGTTATATCTAGATTATCTTCAAATAAATTATGTGCTTCATGAACCTACAAAAAATTTACACTTAGGCCTGTTTCTCTACACTGTTTCATATAGGTTTACTCTGTGATCTCCCATTACCCAAGAAACATATTCTCAAAGAAACCAATATCTTCTCAAAATATGTTACACAAATCTTCTGAAATAAATAAAAACTGACTTTATAGTAGTCCAGCGTTTTGGATTTTTCACAACTACCTCTTGTTATTTTTAAGAAATTTAGTATTCATTATACTTTATATTTCTATCTACCCAGCTATCTCTCCATTATAAATTCATTTGAATGAAAAAAAAATATTATTATTACCCTATAACAAATAAGATATTTATTTTACCATAATTGTATATAAGAATTTAGTCTTGAAAAAAATTACTATCAAACATTTTACTTTTCATTTTAAATAATGGCCTACATTTAATAGCTTGTCACTATTTTCTAAGACCATCTTAACTATTAATGTTTTGTCAAAAGGACTGATTCTTTTCAGCTACTCAGACATAATTCAGTGTTGTTGTAAATACTCAGACCTACATATTTATTTAAAACACATAAAACAATTTGCTTTTAGAAACAAAAATCAAATCCAAAACTCTTGTTTATTTTTATTTTTATATTATTTTATATATTGGATAATTACCAAATAATCTAAGAGAGCTTCAAATAAGACATTAAAATATAGGTTTTAGTTGCAATAGAATATTAATATCATAGAAAAATTAAGAAATCTGATTATCAAAAGGGCTAACCTACATTTTTCACAGAGATATAAATGAAACTATGAGCCTTATGACATCCAAAAAAACCCCAGGGAATATAATAAATGGCATAGGTCTCATATTGGAAAAAACAAACAAACAAGAAAACAAAAATTAGATCTATATTTAAGATAATGAATGTCTAACCACTAAAACATAAATTCAAGATTCAGCTTAAGGTTTAAATACAACATGTATTATTAAGTTCAAAGTTCTTGGGGAAGCTGGTATGGCTCAGCTGGTTAAGCACTTGCTTTGCAGCCCTGGGGTCCGAGGATTGAATACTGGCCCAGGCCGATACAGACCCATATGCTGAAATGGGGCATGCTTCCTATGTGGGAGGCCCCCAGTTTGGTTCTCATCCCCCTGGTTTGGCTCCTGGTTCAAGGGGGCTTGCCTCCCATGTGGGAGGCCCCTAGCCTAGTTCCCACCCTGCGTGGCCCATGCCCACCTATATGGAACAAAATCATGTCGAAAACTGATGACGTATAACTATGGAGACTGCTCTGGGCCCTCCTCACTCTCTCTGTCTCTCTCTGTTTCTGTCAAAAACAATAAAATAAAAACCTTTTTTAAAAAGTTTTTTTTAAGTTCAAAGTTCTCTGTCATTAAAGCTTGTACGAATGTTACACACTGCTAATGCCATATAGTGTCACACACTGATACTTTAGAAATGTCAGTGGAGGTAGAAAATAAACCCAATAACAGTAAACCTATGCAAAGTGGAAGGAACGTCTGTTTCTATGGTCTTTCTATATATTAATGGCCTCAGTGATACTTGAGAACTTCACATTTAATGAACTTTCATTATAATATTACCTCAAATAATACATAGATGGACACAATATCAGATCCAAGATAACTGAGAATTCTTCCAAAGACTATATATGAGAATAAATATACCGGTATGTGTTTTATTGATGAGAATGTTTATTGAGAAAAGAGTTGCCAGTACTATTGAGATACAATATCAAGGGAGAACGAAAACTAGTCGCCTACTCCTGTGGGACATGTGCCACTACCTAGATAGAAAAGGACTTGGAAGCTGCAAGTTTCTCTGACCCAGGCCCACACAACCCCTTCTACTACTAAATTACTAAGCATAGATTCAGAAAACTGCCTGAGAATGAGATATTTGCTAATTTTTTGTTTTGTTTTGTTTTGTTTTGTTTTGTTTTGTTTTGTTTTGTTTTGTTTTGTTATGTTATACATGCTATAGTGTTCTCTGCCCTTGATCCTTGCTTAAAGCTAAATAATCTTGGTGCTGATGAAGCTTGATGTGCTATGAATTTGATTATCAATCCAAAGCCAAAGACTACTGACCCTATTGGAACTGAGTGTTACAGTAATTAAATATCAGGTTAGGTGGCACACATCATCTGGAGGAAAATAAAGCAAGAAAGAATTCTTGCTTTAAATTGCCAGAGTAGTGAGAGGGAGGGAATTCATGTTAAATATGGGTGGTCAAGGAAGACCTCACCTGAGAGATATTCTCACAAAGATGTGAACAAAGTATACCAATTCATTTACTTTTGGAGGAAGCACAGTTCAGAAAGAGGAAAAGGAAGCATAAAGTCCTTGAGGTAGGAATATGTTTTGTGTGATTCATGTTTACACAGTAAGGCAACTTCCAATTTCCAGTTGTACATGTAACATGAAAGTAGACACTCCATCCTAAAAAGTAAAAAACTGAAAAGACTCCAAAGTCAACAACTCCTCTTAAGTCCAAAATAGAGGGGAGGGTACAGAGCAAACCACTGACCCCAAGAAGGGAGAGGCAGGCAAATACGGGAAGTTGTAGTTCAGGAGAGCAGAGACTCACTAGAGAGTAGAAACCACTTTGGGATACAGGGCCAGGGTCGAAAGAACTGAACTGTAATTGAGGAATTGCTGGAAGCTCTGTATGGTAAAGTCTAAAAATTAAAAATTCCAAAGTGATCCAGTCATAGGAGGACCCCACAATATTCTGACCTTTACTTCCAGGAACAAGGCCAGGTTCCCACAGCAAACATCAGAGAAAAGTCCCTTCATGCTCTGTCAGTAGGAGGAGAAAAAAAGAACACGAGAACCCTCTGTTCTTAACAAGACCTGTAATCAGGGGGAAACAAATTTGTCAGAGCCTAAACTGCTGAGATAAAGCAGAGTTTAACTAATACCCAACTCCAGCCATCCTGTCCCACCAAACGAGGAAGAAAAAAAAGAAACTTGTGGAGTTCACCATTCAGAGACATAGATCACTAAAAGACTGAGACCTACTCACAAGACTACAGAGCACTCCACCTATCCCTTCCCACTCCTCATCACTCCATTACTGAAGTCTTTATAGTAGTTCCTTTTACCTGGTACATCATGTCCAGTTATCAAGAACAATTCACAAGGCACACAAAAGGAAAAAGTCACAAGTTGATGAGACAAAGCAAGCATCAGAAACAGACATAAAAGGAATATTGGAAATATCAGACTGGGGATATAAAACAGCCATGATTAATACACTAAGGACTCTAATGGGTAAAGTAGACAGCATGTAAGAACAGATGGGCACTATAAGCAGAGAGATGAAAATTCTAAGAAAGAATTTAAAGAGACACTAGAAATAAAAAAATAGTATAATAAAATACCTTTGATAGGCTTATTAGTATACTGGAAATGGCTGAGGAAAGAATCTCTAAGCTAAAAGATATATCAATATAATCCTAGGAAACTGAAAAGCAGAGAACTAAGACTGATAAAACAGAACAAAATATCCAAGGACTCTCGGACAACTACAAAATGTGTAACATATACATAACAGGAATGCTGGAAGGAGAAGAAAATGGAACAGAAGAAATATTAGAAGGAGAATGACAGAGAATTCTTGCAAATTAATGTCAAACACCAAACCACAGATCCTGGAAGCTCAGATTGTAGTTAAATCGAACTTCACTTGCCTGGTTAGCATATTAGAAAGAGAGAGATAAAAGAAGGTAATAATATCTACTCATGAGATTGGTATTGAGGATAAAATGTTAAATATAATGCATACGAAGCACTTAGAATAGTGAAAGCTACCTAGTATAAACTCAATACATGGTTGCTCTTGTTACAGTTCTAAAACAGTATGTCTACCACTAGACATACTGTTCTCTCTTCACCATTTGACCTCCAAATCTGCCCTCCTTCACTGTATGTCATCCCCATGTATTCCCAAGACCTTCAATTCTCACTTTCTAACACACTGGTACTGTTTTTAAAAATATATGTAAGTTCCCTGCTTATCCTTCAAATTCATGTTCAGAAGTTTGTGCCACTGATGTTATTAAAGTGCTAAATTGGAGGACTTCTTTTAAAAAGACTGATCAATAGATAAACACTGTAATACTGCTATAAGAAAAGATACAAGTAAATATATAATACAAAATGTATAATGTTCATGTAAAAAAATAAAAGATGTTCTCTGGATATATTATAGAGTTTTCATCTCTATGTTCTACTCTGAGCTGAGACATTGAACAGGGAGTAACATTTGTTGATCCACTGAATTAGAGTTCCCTGTGTATTTCCTGTGCTGCCTGATCCTCCCAAGGCTACCATAGGACAGTGATTTGCCTTTTGCCAAAGAACCACGTGCCTCTCCTTGGGTGTCCAAACAAGTAAAAGTTAGCCTCACCCAAATTTCATATGTTACATTATATAAATTGATCATTCACATTTGTATGCTTGCTTTCTTCTTATATACACACACACTAATCACTATAATTTAAATATAGAACATGACATACTTTTAAAGTAGCCTTAAGGTATATATTTGTACTTTATGTGTACACTTTAAATTAATAACCCAGAAGTATACTTATCATTGTATGCTATTTTGAAGTAAATAACAACCAGGAGGGTAACAGTGACATTTTTTTTCACTGTTAATATTTTCAAGTACTATCTAGCACTGAAGGACAACCTGTGTTTTTAAATCAAAGTACAGACAACATGGCATAATATAAATAATATTAGCTTTAGAGACAAATGTATATATATCCAAATCCTGACTTCATCCCTTATTATTTTTATGACTACAAGCAAAGTAAATTCTTTACTCACAGAGTTTTTGTGACACTCGAGAACAGTAGTATATAAGGGTTGTTGGCTTGGATGGGTAGTAGTATAAGTGAATTTCATGTACCCATTTTTCTGTATTTAATAGTTTCTATAATGCAAGTGTACTAATTCTTAAAAAGCTTAGCATTTCAATAGTAAAATGTATGCCAAATGCACAATGATTGTGATAGAACAGTCATAAAGAAATCAGTTCAGGGATGATGGGATGGCTTGGCAGGTTGAGTGCTCACATTGCAGCCCTGGATTCCAAGGATTGAATCCCAGCCCTGGCCCATGTGGACCCATATACCCCAGTTCAGTTCTCACCATGGTGAGTTCCCCATGTGTGAGGCCCCCATTTGGCTCCTATCCCAGGTGTGTTACCTATATAGGAGATCCTCAGCTCATGGAGTGTGCTTCCAATGCAGGAGGCCCCCAGGGCAGTTCCTGCCCTGCATAGCCCCCTGCCCATCTGTGTGAAATGAAACTGTATCAGAAACTGATGATGTACAACTATGAAGACTGCTCTGGGACCTCCCCCTTTTCTCTCTCTCTCTCTCTCTCTCTCTCTCTCTCTCTCTCTCTCTCTGTCAAAAGCAATAAAAATAAATCTTAAAAAAAAGGAATCACTTTTTTGGAGAAGGAGCAAGATGGCGGCATGAGAGGAGAACCCAGACATCTACCTGGGAAGGGACTTACAAACAAAAAGGAACCCACAGGGGAAACCCTGAGAAGCACCCTCAACTGAGAGAACCACACAACGCAGAACAACACACAAAGGTTAGAGGAAAAAGGGGAGAGCGGGAGAGGGAGGGAGAAGGAGCAGTTTGGGG
>PVKE010044488.1:0-12994 GCA_004027555.1 Craseonycteris thonglongyai | reverse complement strand
CCCCCCCCCCCCCCCGCCCAAATCTTACAATGTTTTAAGAAAGTTTACAGATTTTTATTGGGCTGCATTGCAAGCCGTCCTGGGCCTCATAGGACAAGCCTGGTTTATATCAACTTCTTTTTTCTTTTGTCACATACATAAAACTTCTACTCCAGCTATTACTGTCAGCAGAAAATACAGGGCCATGGGGAGGGAAGTGGGGAGGAAGGGAAGGAGGAAGAGAGGGTAGACCAAAATGGAAGAAGATGAGATCATCTTTAAGATGTGCAGCTGCCAGACTGGCCAGAACTAGGTTTCAGTGGCCTGAGAGTGGATCTAGGACCCCACTTGCCCCTCAAAGTGAACTTTAGCTTATAATAGATTATAATATTATTATAATAGCATTGTAGTTAGAGTAAATCTCTACCCTTTGTACTGCCATGACAGTTCCAACTGTTCCAAATAAGGACAAAAAGCCCTCCTCCCAAAAGGAAGGAGTAGTGTGCGAGGCCACACTTAGGAATGCCTATAACACCACCCCTAAGTCTTAAATATTCTGCCTCTTCATTTTTAGTGAAATAAATTCTCCACTTCATTCTTCTCCAGACCTATCTGCTTTCAACATCTTGAGAAAGTACTATCCTTTTAATAAAGCTGCTGTGTGCTTGGCTTATTCAGTGTGTGCCTCAGTTCTTTACTGTGGTGGACACCAAGAACATGTTGTTTTCGGCAACACAACCCATTTTGCTTTAGTCACAGATCCCCAAGCCAAGCCCTGCCAGGTTGTCCTTGCCTGAAAACCTTTTCATTTCATCCCAGTGCCCTGTAAACCCCACCCGCCCAGATGGTCTGGCTCAAATCCATGCATTAGCAATATTTCGTTTAACTGTGCAGCCCACATTGATCATCTCCTCCAAATTCCTACTGCCTTTTACAATACCATTGATCTAACTTGTGACTGCCATTTGAATTTTTACATAAATCCTCACCTTTATATCTGCATTTATCAATGAACTGATGGCTCCCATGAAGTTGAATATCCCTGATCTGTACCTATACAAATATTAGCTACATAATTAAATGTAACTTGAATGTGTTCTACAGATACCTTATATATGAGTGTCATTCGGCAACAATTATTTTCACTTTTTTATTTATAACATTTTAATATATAAGGCTTTTTTCTTTTTTATATGCTTGCCCTTCCACACTTAAAAAATTGTTGTCAATCTTATCCTAAAGTAAAAAATAAACCACATTTTTCTTGATTTTTTTTTTTTCTGAAATCATGGGCCAATTCTGCTTTTAAGAAATCTGGAGGTCCATTTCTTATCACTTCAAATATAAATGCAAATAAAAATTTACACCCAATTACACCTGCATAACAGAGAACAGATCTGGGAATATTATCTGTTTAGATGTAAATATTCCAGGGGTGTGCTTTAAAGAAATCTCAGGGTTTTATTTAAAATACATGAAAGGATGGAGACAGCACAAAGATGTCTCAAGGGTCTTGTGTATTTTAGAGAGGAATGTCAAGAATGTGGACTTCCCAGCTTGTAAAACAATAACTTCTTTGATTGGATGTTCACTGTGCTTTGCTTATAATTTTCTGCTTTTAAATCCAAAGGTAAATTTAACTTAGGAAGAAGGTATTTCTGTTTGTCAGTTTCAAAGGTGATTTGTTTTGCTTTTTAACCAGTAAATCTTTTGAAATCTGAACTCTACCCTTGTTTGCCACTGTGGTGTTGAGAGGTTAAAGTTTGTGACAGCCCCTTCTATATCCCTGAAGAGTGGAAAACAGAAAAGACCTTTTGGGAAATTCTATTGGTAAAACTATTGCTAATGATATTATACTAATTAAGATTATGATTTTTAAAACATGCCACTAATTTTCATTTTCTATATGTCATAATAAAAGTAACTGCCACCAATCAAATGTTCTCCTGTACTTTGATGATACCACTACCCCAAAAATGTTCCATTTCTGAACTCACACAAGGAAAATGTTCATGGTTTTGTGCCTTTCTCAAATGCTTACCAATAAACACTAATAATCAATTTCCTCTTGGCATTTCCCCTATTTTTGCACATTTTCAACACATCTTTCAATATTTGAGTTAATTCTTTTTTGAGTCATAGTTCTAAGCATTGAACAACATCTGAGAATTAATGCTATCCATCATATAGGTTGATTCTGATATTATGTGTCTAACATTCCTTTCAATTTATAAAATCTATCAATATATACTTCCCTCATTCTCTTGTGATGAAATTAAAAATAAAAAAATAAAAAAATAAAACCCTTGTTTGAGTCAGCAAAAATATAGAATTGAAAGCTAAACCTGTATTTAAAAATATAAATAGATCATTTTCAAATGATTCATTAACAAAGGCATAAAAATCAGATATCAGAAAATAACCATGATATTTTTGTTTGCTTAGAAACTAAGAATCCTCTGGACATGCCCTTAAAGTCATAGGTCAGGCAAACTACAGGGTTAAGTGGGCCCACCACCCGTTTCTGCAGGTTAGCTAGGAATATTTTCTACATTTTTAAGTGGTTTTAAAAATTGAAAGAAAAATTGCATTTCATGAAATTCAAGAAATATATGAAATTAAATGCTCATAAATAAAGTTTAGAGTCCATAAATAAAGTTTTTTAGAGCACAGCCATGCTCATTCATTTACATATTGTCTATATTTACATTTTATCTATGCTCATTTATTTACATATTGTCATTTACATATTGTGTATGGCTGCATTTATCTTACACCAACAATAGTTGCAATAGAGACCTTATGGCTTACAAAGCCTAACATATTTGCTATCTCAGGGCCTTTATGAGAAAATTTAAGATTGTGTCTGCTTTCTGGAACAATTCCACTGATACCAGCACACATGTCTATGGACCATTAAGTTGTGATTAAGCATGATTACCATAGATCAAATCTTGAAACATCGCCTGTTTATTTTAGGAACGCTGACTTTAACAGCTCTTGCACAATAGATGGTGATTTCTCTTAATTCTTTTATTTAGTTTCTCTTTGACCAACCACATGCTTATTTTGCAAAACAGATAGGCATAACTATGAAATGTACTCCTGAGAATGGTAAAGCAAACTCCTGACCATAGATACCATCATTAGCTCCATGTACTGACATCCCACTGATAAATATTTTGCTCAGAATATGTGTCAAAATCTGATATGATGCATTTCCAAATTTAAAATACACATAGACTTACAATCCAGAGCAGTTTTATTCTTTATTTCACTTAATTTTTCCCTTCAAAAAAGCATAATAAATTCCTAATCAATTTCCCAAATGCTTGCTGTTTGAATTTCAAAAAACTTTACTGCTATTTTATATATTTCTTTCAACACAAGAGACATAAACTATTTATTTAGCACTCAGTCAATAACAAGAAAAAAAAAAACAAAGGTAAAGCATTGGCTAAAAAAATTTAGGGGTTAAAATGATGTTAATTGGGACGTGGTTCCTCTCTCCTGGCTTAGCTTGTCCTCAGGCTGCTGGTGATGGGGAAAAGCTAGCAGTGAGTCGCTACATATTTCTCCCAGATCCAGTTCCAACAAAATCAGAGAACATCTATCCCCAGTCTCTATAACACAAAACTGCAGATTCACTCTGATCGAACAACTTGGGAAATATGAAATGTTTAATCTAAGAAGGCTATGAAACTTGGATTAGCCAAGCCCTACCCTAGTCAGCATTTGTACCCCAGCCAACAACTGACTCTAAGAAATGGAAAGAATGAGTCCACAAGAAACAATCCAGGTGTTTTTGTTTGTTTTTTAGTATTTGTTTTGTTTTTGTCAGAAGTGCAGGGGGGGAGCCAGGATGACTCAGCGGGTTAAGCACTTGCTTTGCAGCACCAGGGACCAAGGATCGAATCCCAGCCCTGGCCCATGCAGACCCATATGCTGAACTGAGGAGTGCTTCCCATGCAGGAGGCCCCCAGTTTGGTTCTCACCCCCTGGTGTGGCCCCTGCCTCGAGGGGGCGTGCCTGTCATGTGGGAGGCCCCCAGCTCATTTCCTGCCCTACACAGTCCCCACCCACCTGTGCAGAACTAAACCATGTTGAAAACTGATGACCTACAACTATGGAGACTGCTTTGGGCCCTCCCCGAATTCTCTCTGTCTCTGTCAAAAACAATAAAAAAAATTAAAAAAAAAACAAAACGGAGTGGAGGAAAGAAATGTAAGACCAGAAAAAAATAACAATAAACTGCTTATCTTACCACATTTAGAACTTTCAGAGAAATTATACATGATGTTTTCCATGGCCAATCCATATTTTTCATGATGACAGCTTTAAAATGTTACACATTGGGTAGGACTGGGAAAAGAGAAAAAAATAAAAGGAGTTTGGAAGTGGTATTGCTTCTGTTTCACATAAGCCTACCCCATAACCACCCCAAACACAGGGCCAGCCCACTGAAAACAACTGTCATTCATCTTTTTACTGCATTTTGCCACCTGCCATTCAGACATGCCTCAGTGAGCCCACTTCCTTCTGTAGCATAACACCAGGCAATTGAAATGCTGTGCAAGGGGCTCCAGAAGGAAACTTGAAGCTACATGATTGGCTTTCAGCAGGCCAGCTCCCCAAAAGCGCTAATGATCCCTGGGACCAACCCAGGCCCAGTTGGTTGACTTGAATAAAATTCAGTATTTACGGGGGCCTCTTCAATCATCGTGGTCCTTTTTTCCTAGAGTTCCATTTGTTAAGTAAAACAACACAAAGCAAAACTTTTATTTCCTTTAGCCTTAGGTAACATCCATGCTCTGGTCTCCTGTCCCAACTCAGGTCTGTGTGTGTTCCAGTTCCTAAGCTGACATGGAATTCCATGACATCATCCCCCAAAAGGACATCAATTAAAAACAACAAAACAAAATAAACCTTTCAGAATATAGTATGTATTTTTGAACTTGAAATATTATTTTAGAAAAAAATTACATAAGATACCACAAACATAACTATTCTTTAAGTTTAAGTATAGCTGCTATATAATATTATATTAGTTTCAGATATATTATACAATATAGTGATTCAATGTTTTTATGACCTTACAATGTGATCAGCCACTAATTCTAGTAATCATCTGTTACCATGCAAACCTATCACAATATATTCACTATATTCCTCCTCACACTTTTCTACCCACCCCCCTACTATTTTTAAAAAATAATACCCCAACTCACAAATTTTATCAACTACTTTTTAAAAAATAGGCCACAAAACAGCACATTCTCATCACCAAGATTTTGCCATTTGTGTGCGAGATAAAAATGAATATTTTACTTAACACTATGTGATGTACAATAATTGCTTAAGCTCTGTTCCTTGGGCAGCCTATTGGCCAGAATTCAATTGCTCTAAGGGAGGCAGAGTGCAAAATCTCTTCTTCTGTGTGCCCAAAAAGAAAATAAAACTGCATGGGAGAGCCACTTAGTGTTTTATCTCTGCTATAGAGAATAGAAGAGGCTCTCTGGAAGAGGTAGAAATTAATCAGGCCTAGAAAGATTACATAAGCACATTTCATCTCTGGCTTTGGAATTTCAGTAGCACTTTCAGGAACAAGAATGTCTAGTGTGCTCTTAATACTGACACTAAGAAGTGAGGTGATGGTTATGGCTACAGAGTCAGAAGTGGGAGCCATGAGCACCATCTCTTTTCCTGGCAGCACAGTGGAGTCTGTCAGCTAGAGCTGACAGTAGTCTGATGCTGGAGACCTGAGTCAGTCACTTGGTTCTGTTATAAACCATCCACAGCTAATTAATTCTATCACATGGTAGAAGATGTAAGGATGCTGTATCCAGTTTTGTTTTGGGATGGATAGATACAAGTGGAATGATATTTAACCTCTAATGTTTTTGCTTTCTCTGCCTATACTATGTATAGTACATATTTGAAAGCATTCGATAAATAATGGCAATAAACAGATGACAGATAGAAGATAGGTGATAGATAGATAAACAGATACATACACACATAGATACATAGATCAAATGATATAGTAAAAACTAACTGGGGAAACATAAAACAAAAATCTACATTTTCCAAGGATATTCTTAATGCCCTCTGTTTTTGTCCTACAATGAATATACCAGGATTAGAGATTAATGGACAATGAAATTTTATAAAATACTTGGATATAGCTACGTGGAGTTATTGAATATGTATCAATGATTACACTATTACCCTGCTCTTGTCTAATTATTTTACTGTTTTCAATGCATCTGAGTGATAAATATTTTGAAGCTGCTCATTAACTATTTCTCACTAAATACTACGAGGCATAGTCTATTGATAAGCCCTTACTATAGAATGAGTAGTCCAAAATATTGAGCAGTGTTATTGGGGTAATAAAAGAATGGGATTTTAGAACTTAAACTGAGGTACTAAAACAAACAAAACAATTTCGTATTTTGAATAAGCTGTAATTGTTTGTATGCATTGGTAGAATTCAATTTTGGAAAAATAACTACTCTGAACACTCAGCAATCAGTCCTAGTACATAAAATTACCTGCTTGAAAAGTTCTCACTCAGCAATGTTTGTAATTAAAGCACAAACAAATTTTGCCAGCCACAACACAAGAGATTTTCAGCAGTTTACCTTGTTTTGGCATATGGACTACTTGGCTATTTTTCATTGTCTAATATTGATTGGATGCTGGAATTGAAGCTGTAGGAAGAGCACATTTTCTTTCTCTTCCTAACTTATTTTCTTGAAAAATTGTTACTTTTAAAACACTTTCCCTGGTTCTAAATTTTAAAACTGCTTCTTTTAACATGCTACTTGATAAAAGGGGAATGTGTAAAACTGGAGGAGAAAATGGAGTACAAAGAGTAAGATCAAAGTACAATTATCAGGCTCCTTGGCGAACCCTAACTGTATGACCTATCAGATAGGCCACTGTGGCCAGGTTACTCTGCTCTTCTGCACCTTAGTTTTATAATTTATATTATAAGAATGATATTGTACTCACTGGTTCAGTGATGTGAAAATGAAAGGAGATCACCTCTATAAAATACTGAATACAATGCCTGGCAAGAAGTTAGTCTTCAATATGCTTTAGCTTATTTAACATTTTAGTTAAATACTTATTTGAAAAAATAAATTAAAAAATAATTCCAAAGTGACTCTGCAATGTTCAGTATCTGTCAAGGCACACTCACATGGGTCTATTGTGAAAAATTTGCATTAAAATCCCATTCTACATTTCACTGATCTATTTATGAAATACTTATTAAAAAACATGGGGAAGTCATGAAATTCATACTATGAATTGTCTAGTAAGTCCTTAATATTTAGTAATGAGTCTATAAGTTTTTTTCAGGAGTCAGAAAAGAATAAGGCCTTAGAAAAAGTCCAATCCTTTCTCTCTGTAACCTAAAGAAATTTTGTTTCCATTTGGACCACATCTTTAAAAAATTGGTCAATAAGGTACCCAGTGATTCCCCAATATGCTAAACTGACATTTCTGAACTCATATTTAACTTGATCTTCTTAGTCTTTTGGGTCTTTCTCAGTCCCACACTATGTCACCAAGTCAACTGAACTTAATAAATACTCTTTGACCATGGACTATCAATTACACTGGGTCTTAAAAACTTAATAATATTTATCTCTCCGAATTTCTTTCCTAATTCTCTGATCATAGCATTCCAGTCTTCTTTCTAAAGCCATTTTCCTTTGGCTACTCTTCAAATAAATTTCCCATCTTTGTGATCTAATATCTGCTTCTCTTTTCACTCCAGATGACTTATTTGAGACCATGATTTATTACAAGACCTTTTACCAAGTTCTCTCCAATAAACACAAGTACTCAAGTTCTTTTATTGAGCTTCTTCCCCACATTTTCTAAAACATCCACCTGCAAATTTCTTGTGAAGCACAATCTCAACATACCTCAAACTGAATACGTTTTCTTTCAGTTTAGCTCTTTTATTATTTCGTATTTTGGTAAATGGTAGTCTAAGCAACCCCACACTTATGTTAGAAACCAGAAGCTCTGTAAGCATCTTCCTCTTCATCACTTTCTATCACGGAGCCATCAACGTTCATACTGATTTTCATTCCCAAATATTTGTTCATTTGTTCATTTTAACTTCCACTGTTCTACCACAGAAGCCTTCCAGCTGGTTTTCTTTTTTTTTTTTTAATATTTATTTATTTATTTTTGACAGAGAGAGAGAGAGAGAGAGACGGAGACAGAGAGAGAACTGAACTGGGGGAACTCCCCAGTTCAGCATATGGTTCTGCACGGGCCAGGGCCGGGATTTGATCCCTGGTTCCCGGCGCTACAAAGTGAGCGCTTAACCCACTGAGCCATCCCGGCTTCCCCCCAGCTGGTTTTCTATCATTGATTTGCCCTTAACTAATCTAGTTGCCATGATACTCTATAGTGTTTTGTTTTAAATTTTAAAAACGTGATCCTTTGACCATCTATTTTAAGACCCTTAGTTGTATCCCCAGGCTTTTCAGTGAGGCTATGTGTGCATGGGGTTGTCATGCTGTGGTTAAGACTGTCCCATCTAATCCCTTCCAATTCTTTCCCATGGATCTTCAAACTCTCCCTCTTTACAGGTCTTCATACCTCTCAGCCTCATCTTAAAAGTAGTTCACAATTCTTATTCATACCTGGAACTTCACTGCCTAATCACCGACATTTTTCTTAGCCCACGCTTCTTATAAGAGTTATAAACCACAGTCCATTTTTTCTAGTTCCTTTCTAGTCACTAAGTTCACCATAAAATCTGGTTGCTATCACCAGGA
This sequence comes from Craseonycteris thonglongyai, assembly GCA_004027555.1. Lineage (NCBI taxonomy): Eukaryota > Metazoa > Chordata > Mammalia > Chiroptera > Craseonycteridae > Craseonycteris > Craseonycteris thonglongyai. The sequence continues at coordinate 4,208 of PVKE010044488.1, read as the reverse complement.
TCATAACAGGGCAATTGTAAAATTCAACAGTAATCCCTAAGTGTCTGTTGCTTGACTTATCAGTATCTGGCACTACTGACTACTCTAACTTCTAGAATGTTTAAGATCCACAGTTTTAGAAACAATTTCTTTGACTTTATATTATTTATGTTTAGTCTTCTACATCTTGCAGTGATACGTCCCAATTTTGTTTTCCAGTTCCTCTTGTGGGTCAAGTTTTCAAACTTTTTCATTTCCAGGGTTCTTTCTTTAGTCAGCAAGTATCCTTTCAAGCTCAGTTGTTTTCAAGCACATTTCAAGCCCCACACACTGAGGATTTCAATATGCACCAACAACATTACATTTATAAAACCAAATTGTTGGAGGGGAGTTGTATGTAAATTGAAAAAGCACCTTGGGTGATTGTGACATGTTGTCCTTCTTTGGCCAATGTTTTTACTCTTTGTGGCCTGACCTTATCGATGTTCAGTCCTTTATAATAACCACTGTGCTGACTTATAATTTTTTACCTCTAGTTCTTACCTATTTCCTCAGTTCCAACTTCATATATTTAACTGCCTTTCACCATTTCAACCTATATTCTACCAGCACTTTTTAACTCAAACTGTTCAAATTAAATTTATTATTTTGTTTTTTCAAACGTGTTTATCATCCAGCACTCTGATACCCATAATTACCCAAACCAAAAAACCTGGATGGAGATCATTCTATCTTCTTTCCTTTTAGTTATTTACCACATCCAATAAGACCTTAAATCCTATCGCTTCTCTTTCCTCAGCTACTCTCATTACATTTTATTTCTTTCTCTTCTCACTGATACTCTCATTGTTTAGTCTTCTGTCTCAGCTATTATTATCCTGTCCTGACTAATTACCGTGCCTCCAGCTTTGCTTTCTGCAATCTATCTTCCATTCAGCTCCCAGAGTACATTTTTTAAATGTAGTTTTTATTATGTCACTGCCCAGATTACGACTCTTTTGAACTCCCACCATCTACAGGATAAAGTCCAAATTCCTCAGCCTGATGTTAGATCTCCACTGACAGCTGAGTACAAATGAAGTTCACTGACTCGGTTTCATGTATTTGTTTCACAAATATTTAGAGTATCACCAGGGAATATTGTAGACACCAGAGGTACTAAAAGGAAGACACAGGAAAGCTTCTAATACTAATGGAGTTTACATTCTAGGTCAGAGAGAAAACAAATAAACAAACACACACAAAGTGATAAGTTTGATGTGAAAAATAAGAGTAGAGTAACATTGGGCTGAATTAAATGGCAGCTCTATGATAGTGGTGGGAGTTAGGAAAAGCGTCAAGCAGAAGGTGACTTTTAATTTGATACTCAAACAAATGAAGAGTCAAAAGCGCTGGGAAAAGCGTTTTTCATGGCAGGTATAGTATTGCAAAGATCCTAAGGCAGAATCAAATTTGGTTGAGGAAAAGAAAGAAAGGCAGTGAGCTTAGAGTGTGCAGATTGAGTCAACGACTGGTATGTCAGCGAGATGAGGAGGGACCAAATCATAGGGCTTTATAAAGCTTGTTAAGGAATTTGGATTTTGTTATCAATTAAATAGGAAACAGGGGTTTTAAGTAGAAAATGACATGACAATTTATATTCTCAAAAGATCAATTGTGGCAACTCTGTTGCAAAGTGGTAGCAGGAAGACAGATGAATTAGATCTTTATGGTAATAGCCATTGCGATGGAAAGAGAGGTTTGGATTTGAAACATATTTTCTTTTTTAAGATTTGTTTTTTATTGTTTGAGAGAAGGAGAGACAGAGAAACAGAGAGAGAAACAAAGACGAAGAGAAGTGGGGAGGTCCCAGAGCAGTCTTCACAGTTGTACACTATTAGTTGTGATACAGTTTCATTCCACACAGGTGGGTGTGGGGTTGCATGGGGCAGGAAGTGAACTGGCCGCCTCTTGCATGGGAGGTGAGAACGTTCCCTGCAGGACCCTGTGGTTACCCGTTGTGCAGCAGTTCAGCAGATGCTATGGGTTTGCACGGGCAAGGGTCAGGAATCAAACCCTGAACCTCGCACTTAGTGGACCGTCTAAGGGACAAGATAAAATGAGAAAAACTGAGCAACACCTGCAGATTTGGGAGATATTAAGTGAATATACAAATTGGAGCTTCTGAAAAGTTGGAGTAGTACCTATGGATTACAAACTAATGAGTATTTACATGCCATTCAAAACAAATGAAATGAACAAAATCATTTGGAAAGGGTAAATATAGAAAAGGACCTATGACTAGGTCCAAAGTAGAGGATAAAATCTCAGCTGGTAAATAAGAAACTGAGGATACGAGAGAGGTGGTAGATAAGGAGAAAAGGGCACACTAGAATTAAGGTCTTAAGGAAGTTGAAGACTTTTAGTGTTGAGCATTTGATTAGGTGAGCTGGAAAGATAGGAGGTGGTAGTCAGACAGCGAAGGGCTTGTAATAGAGGCTCCAGGAATGGCCTACTGCCTGTGATGACAAGCTTGAGAGATAACCATGGAAATGCTTGGCTAAAATGAAGCATAAGCTCCTTGAGAGAAAGGAAATTGATGAGCAGACTAAAACCTGCCTGCTGCTTTCTATCACTGTTTGCACCTTATGCTCTGGCCCTACAAACCAGTTTTCCACTTCTTGAAAAATGCCATCTGGTTTCATGTCTCTGTTCCTTTGTCCATGTCATTCCATCTTTTTAAAACTCTGTTCTTGGGGATGCCAGGATAGTTCAACAGTTGAGCATTTTCCTAGCAATCATGAGGTCAGGGATTCAATTTTCAGCCCCAGCCTACACAACCCCATATACTAAATGCGGCTCAACTGGTAACTGTCCGGATGCCTTGGTGGCAAAGGTTCTTGCCTCCCATGTGGGAGACCTCCCATTTGGTTCCAACCCCGCATGGCCCCACGTCTAACTGTGTTAAATGAAACCACGCCACAACTAATGATGTGTAACTATGAAGACTGCTCTAGGCCCTCCCCTCTTCTCTCTCTCTTTCTCTGTCACACATGCACATGCACACACACACCTCCTCTCAAACAATAAAATAAATCTTTAAGAAAATAAAACCCAGTTTCAGGCTCCAGGAACATATGCATATTATTGCCTTAGCTTGGTCACATATCTGTTCTTTCTCTCCAACTTTCTCAGAACCCAGCCTATGTCACTTCCTCAATGAAACTAATCACTTTGTCATTTATTGTTTTTTTGTTTTTTGCCTTGTATGTGTCTCAATTGTGGTACATACAGAGTTGTTCATTTAAACATCTGAAATCTCTCACACTCTATTCTCAATGCCTTGAAGACAGAGAAGTCTGAGTTTTGCAAACTAAACACTTAGCACTGCCAACACATAGCAGTTTCAGCAATATTAGTTGAACATTCTTGCTCAGGAGCAGTTGCAAATATCAGTGTTGACTGGCTTGTGAATGGGTAAGATATTAGGTGAGGTACTGGGAAGAGAAATAGAGAAGGAAAGGTATTTTGCCATGGAATTCAATTAAATATATCAGAATATAGTAGCACCATTTTGATGTCCAAATGCATAGCCCTAATTTTATAATTTAGGAAACAAGGCTAAAAAATGTGCAAGTTAACATCGTACTCTTTTGGTCCAGTAGAATCTGTTCATGCGCCAGAAAACAGATCTTGATCTTTTATGTGTTTCATGTTCTATCTAGCTCTCCACTTACCTTTGACTGCTTGGTTCTTACTTTACATATGCTTATTGGTAAGGTATGTAACATTAGCTGCCACGATATACCACCTCCTAACTCCCAATAATTTCATAAATTCTAGCTTAATTTCTGGCTCATATCTAGTCTAATGTTACTTAGCTTTGTATAGTCATTCCAAGAGTTGAATCTTTAATCTGTATGCTCCTTTTCCTTTTAAGATTTTAGAACTCTCCACTAGATTCCATACAATCAGCAGACCACAAGGAAGGATAAAAGACTGGCTAAGAGTTTGTATAAATCCAACCTAGAATTGATGTAGAACACCTCTGTCCACATTGTATTGGCTACAGCTCAGCAATATGGTCACAACTAACCTCATGGATTCTGGGAAATAAAATCTATTGTGTCCCGGAAGATGAAGAAACACTACATCTTTTATTTATGTATTTATTTATGTATTTATTTTTGACACAGAGAGAGAGAGAGAGAGAGAGAGAGATACAGAGACAGAGAGAGAACTGAACTGGG
>PVKE010044487.1:0-12996 GCA_004027555.1 Craseonycteris thonglongyai | reverse complement strand
CATTGGTTCGCAAATGCAAACACAACCAGTGACCCCCAAGCCCTCTACAAGTGCTACCATAGCAAAGGGCATTAAAAGACAAAGAATGCAGACACCTGAAGTTGTGGAAGATGACTTTTCTTCCTCTTCTATCTCTTAAAGCATCCACATGTGTCACCATCATTTTTTTTAATTATTTAAACATTATTATTACTTATTAATATTTTACCTTAAAATTAATAAAATTAATGCTTTACTTTAAATCCAGTGCATTTACTGTTAAAATCATTTTGAAAATTTGAGTTTGTGGCACCCAGGAATAGATTAATTCTGTTTCTATTATTTAAAACGGGCTAACTTGTTTTGGAACTTGAATGTTTTGGAACTCAAACAGGGTTCTGGAATGGGTTAAGTTCAAATTCATATATGACAATTGCTGTATGTCATATATATATGTATATGTGTGTGTATAACACATACACACAAACACACATACAAACACATATATTTACATCTTCTTTTCTTTATCCACTCATCTATTAATAGTTTATTTCTAAACTATTATAAATAATGCTGCATTCAGTTTTGAATTAGTGCTTTCATTTTCTTTCGCTACATATTCAGAAGTGGAATTGCTGGGCCATATGGTAGTTGTATTCTTTATTCTTAATGATTTTGTACAAATGCATAGTTCTGTCCATTCATCAATATGGTATCGTACAGAGTATTTTCACTTCCAAAAAATTCTCTGTGCTGAACTTATTTATCCTATTGATCACCACAATCCCTAGAAAACACTGGTCTTTTCACTGTCTCCATAGTTTATACAGTATGTAGATTTTTCATATTGGCATTTTTTTCACTTTGCAATATATATTTTAGGTTGCTTCATGTCATTTAATGGTTGAATAACTCACTTCTTTTTAGCCATGAATAATATTCGATTGTGTAGATAGATATACAACAGTTTATCCATTCACCTACTGAAAAATATCTTGGTTGTTTCTAAGTATTGGCAATTTTGAATAAAGCCATTATAAACATCTATGAGCATATTTTTGTGTGGTAATAATTTTCAGCTTTTTGGGGTGAATATCAGAAGCACAATTGCTGGATTGTATGTTAAAAGTGTGTTTAGTTTTGTAGGAAACCACCAAAATCTTTCAAAATGGGGTGTCATTCTCTATTGTCACAGCAAGAAATGAGAATGCATGGGGAATCTGGGATGGCTCAGTGGGTTAAGCATTCACTTTGCAGCCCCGGGGACCATTGCTCCATCCATCACCATTTGTTGAAAAAAAACTTTTTTTATTACATTTGCTCTATCGTATTGCCTTTGCTGTTTTGTCAAAGATCCGTTGACTATATTTATGTTGATCTATAGCTGGACTCTCTTCTATTTCATTGATTTATGTGTTTATTTTTTCATCAATATCACACTGTCTTGATTACTGTAGCTTTATAGTAAGTCTTGAAATCAGGTACTGTAAATCCTCCAATTTTGTTGTATCTTTTATCTTTAGAATCAGTTTGCCAATATAAACAAAAACATTCTAGAATTTTGATTGGAATTGCTGGGAAAAAACTGAAATCTTGACAATATTGAGTTTTCCTAATCATGAACGTGAAAAATCTCTCCATTTACTTACTTCTTCTTTGATTTTATTTATCAGTTTTGTAGATTTCCTCACTTAATTGTCAGACCTCACAGATGCAAAATTTTTTAAAAATATTCACAAACCAAATTCAACAGTACATAAAAAAAGATTATAATCCATGAATATGTGGGATTTATTCAAGAAATGCAAAGATGGCTCAACTACCACAAATTAAACAATATAATACACCATATTAACAAAACAAAGATATAATATAAATTACATAATATAAAATACATGATCATCTCAACTGATGCAAACAAATATTTGACAATTTTTTTTAACTGAATTCGGAACCTCACCACATTTGGGAAGCACACCCCAGTTCAGCATGTGGGTCTGCCTGGGCCAAAGCCGGGATTCGATCCTTGGTCCTCAGGACTTCAAAGCAAGTGCTTATCCTGCTAAGCCATCCCGGCTTTCCCTCATTTGACAAAATTTAACATCCATTTATGATGAAAACTCTCAACAAAGTGTGTATAGGGAGAAAAGTAAAAGAAGAAAAAAAAAAGAAGTGAGGGAGGGAGAGAGAGAGAGAGAGAGAACAAAACAAGTGTTGGCATGGATGCGGAGAAAACGGAACCCTAGTGGACTGTTTCCAGGAATATAAATTGTTATAGCCACTATGAAAAACAATATATAAGCTTCTACAAAGTTAATAATAGAACTATCTTATGATCTAGCAAGTCCACTTCTGGGTATTTATCTAAAAAAAATCCAAAGTGTGAATTTACACACCACTATGTTTACTGAAGTTCTATTTATAATAACCAAGATATGGAAGCAACCTAAGTGTCTATTAATAGATGTTTGGATAAAGATATGGTATGTTATCCAATGGAATATATTAAATTTTTCCATTTGAAACAACTTTAATGGACCTGGAGAGTATTGTGTTAAATGAAATAAGTCAGACTGAGAAAGGCAAATATCATATGATGTCATTTAGATGTGGAAATTTAAGAAAAAAATAAATGAGCAAACAAAGCAGTAACAGACACATCAATACAGAGAATAAACTAATGGTTGCCAGAAGGGAGGGTGGTTGAGGAGCTGGGTGAAAAATGTGAAGGTATTAGTAAGTACAAATTGGTAGTTACAAAATAGTTATTGGGATGTAAAGTACAGTATAGGGAATGCAGTCAGTAATATACCAGACTTATTGGGGTATCACTTCATCAATTATGTAAATGTCTAATCACTATGCTGTACACATGAAACTAATATAAAATAATATTAAATGTCTACTGTAGTTGAAAAATTTAAAATTAACTAAATTTTTTAAAAGTAAAAAAAGAGAATACTAGGAATATGAATACGTGTATGTAAACAAATTGGATAATCTTAATGAATCAAATTTCTGGCTACATGCAAACTACCAAATTGACTTAAGATACAGTACAAAATCTGAACACATTTAAAACAAGTAAGAAAATTCAATCAGTAGTAATAAATCTCAGAATAAAGAAAAGCCTAAGACCAGATGACTTCAATAGTGAATTTAACCAAGCTTTCAGTAAAGAATTGAAACCAATTTTTTTCAAGCTCTTCCCAGAATTGAAGAAGAGTGAACATTTTTCAATCATTCTAGGAGGCCAGAATTACCTCTATATGGAAGTCACACAAAAATACTACAAAAAGAAGAAGAAGAAGAAGAAGAAGAAATCTACAAACTGATAGCTTTTAAGAATATAGTTTTTCAAATCTTCAACAATGAAGTGTCATCACATCATACCCATGAGCATATTAAAAGGCTTATACAATATGGAAAAGTTATATTTATCCCAGCAATTGTAGTGCAGTTCAACATATGAAAATTAATCAAAATAATATATGAGAATACAAAATCAATACTAAAATATCCTTAAATATCAGTTGTATTTCTATAAGCTAGGAATAAATTATTTAAAAAAGAAATTTAAACAATTGCATTTATGAAAGCATACAAAAGAGCAAATTATATAAAGATAACTTTAACCAAGGAAATTGCTATAAATTGAATGTTTGTACCTTCCATTCTTGTGTTTCAGCCCTAATCCCAAATGTGATGGATTTGAATGTGAGACCTTGGCGGGTAATAAGGTCATGAGAGTGGAGCCTTCATCAATGGGATTAGTGTTCTTATGGAAAGAGACACAAAAGAGATAATAACTCTATTCACCATATGCAGATTCAATGAGAAGATTGTCACCTGCAATCTAGGAGAAGGCCCTCATCAAGAAACAAATTGGCCAACACCTCGATCTTAGACTTTTCAGGCTCCAGAACTGTGAAAAATAAATTTCTGTAGTTTCATCCATTCAGTCTATCATACTTGTTATAGCAGCTCACAATGATTAAAACAAGGGTGAAAGGCTTACACACAGAAAACTATAAAACATTGTTGAAAGAAATTAAGTGAGACCTGAATCAATAAAAAGGCATTTTATGTTCATGGACTGCAAGACTTAGTAAAATTAAATTGACAATAACACTGAAAATATATACAGATTCAATGCAATTCCCATTAAAATATCAAGGGCATTTTTATTGAAGAAAATGAAAATCCCCACCCCAAAATTTATATTGAATTTCAAGTAATTCCAAATAGCCAAAAATAAATCTTGAAAAAGAGAACAAAACTGGAGTACACATTAGCTAATATCAAAACTTACTACAAAGCTACGATAATCAAGATAGCATGGAACTGGCTTAAAGATAGACATAAATCAATGGAATATAATTTGGAATACAGAAATAAACCTATACACTTATAGTCAACTGATTTTTAACAAAAGTATCAACACTATTCAATCAGAAACATGAGAATGATCTCTTCAACAAATGGTACTGGAAAAATTGGATATTCATATGCAAAAGAATGAATTTGGATCCATGCCTAACACTATATACAAAACTAAACTCAAAATGAATAAGACTTCTATTTAAGAGCTAAAGCTATAAAACTGTTAGAGGAAAATATGGCGGCAAGTTTACATGACCTTGGATATAGCAATGGTTTTTTAATACACAAAAGCATAGGCAATAAAAAGATAGATAAATTGGACTTTATTAAAAGTATAGACTTTTGTGTTGAAAGTGACACTATCAAGAGAATGAAAAAACAAGCCAGAAAATTGAAGAAAAATATTTGCAAATCATTTATCTTATGAGGTTTTGTATGGGCAGAATTATGTGTCACCCAAATTTACGTGCTTAAAACCCAATCCACAGTTCCTTAAAATATGATTGTATTTGTATTAAAGAGACAAGTAAATGAGACCATTAGAATGGGACCTAATCTAATATTACTGGTGTCCTTATAAGAAAAGTAAGTTTAGAACATAAACAGACAAAATGATAACCATGTGAAAAAGTGGCTATTTGTAAGCCAAGGAGAGAGTCCTCATAAAAGACCAAACCTGTTGATACCTTGATCTTGGACTTCTATTCTCCACAATTGTGAGAAAATCAAGTTCTATTTTTAAAACTATCTAGTGTGGGGTACCACCATACTGCTATTGCAGTTCATTAAAACTAATTCAGGTCTAGTATACAGAATATGTAAAGAACTCATAAATGAATCAACAAATAATCCAACTAAAAATCAGCAAAGTATTTGAACAGATATATCTCTAAACAAATATGAGTGATAAGCACATAAAAATGTTCAACATATTTTTTATTAGGAAAATGAAAATCAAAATTACAATGTCATACCACTTTACATCTACTGGAATGGTTATTTAAGGTGGGTGGGAGAGCAAGGGAGGAGGTGGGGGAGGAGGTCGGGGAGTAGGGAGGGGACATCAAATATAAGGTGATGGAAAGAGAGCTGACTCTGGATAGTGAGCACATAAGACAATGCATAGACTATGTAATATAGAATTGTAATTTTATGGTATTTATTTATTTATTTATTTTTTTTTCACAGAGAGAGAGAGATAGATACAGAGACAGAGACAGAGAGAGAACTGAACTGGGCGAGCTCCCAGCTCAGCATATGGTTCCGCACGGGCCAGAGCCGGGATTCGATCCCTGGTCTCCAGCGCTGCAAAGTGAGCACTTAACCCACTGAGCCATCCCGGCTTCCCCTAGAATTGTAATTTTAGAACCTATGTAGTTGTTCTCAACCAATGTCACCCCAATAAATTTAACAATAAAAATAATAAAAAAGGAAAATAACATGTTAATAAGGATGTAGAGAAACTTGAATCCTCAAGCATTACTGATTAGAAATGTAAAATGGTACAGCAACTGTGGAAAACTGTTTGGTAGTTTTTCAAAAAATCATATACTCAAAAGAATTCAAAAGAGGTAGTCAAACATATTTGTATGCAAATTTTCTAAGAAATAATTGTTAATAATCAATAGGTACAATTTAAGTATCCATAAACAAAAGAACGGATGAACAAAATATGGTATATACATACAATGAAATATAATTCAGCCATGAAAAAATAGAATTCTGATACTTTCTGCAACATAAATTAATATTAAAAACATTATATTAAGTAAAAAAGCCATACATAAAATGTCACATGTTGTACAATTTTATTCATATAAAATGTATAGAACAGGCCTCATAGCAAAACAAACTAATTAGAGGTTACAGTGGGATAAGGGGAGGGAGTTTTAAAGTTATTGCTAAATGGGTACATATTGTATCTTTTGGGTGATGAAACAACTTAGAAATAGATAATGTTCATGGTCACACAACTTTATTAATATAATTTTTTTTAATATATATTTTATTTATTTATTTATTTTGACAGAGGAGAGAGAGAGAGAGAGATACAGAGACAGAGAGAGAACTGAACTAGGGGAGCTCCCAGTTCAGCACATGGTTCCGCACGGGCCGGGGCCGGGACTCGATCCTCGGTCCCCATCGCTGCAAAGTGAGCGCCCAACCCACTGAGCCATCCCGGCTTCCCCTATTAATATAATTAAAGCCACTAAACTATACACTTAAAATTGTGGAAATGATGATTTTTATATTAAAAGTTTAGTTTTTAAAATATCAGCGAAGGAGGGAAGCCGGGATGGCTCAGCAGGTTAAGCACTCACTTTGGACCCCTGGGAACCGAGGATCAGATCAAAGCCCTGGCCTGTGTGGACCCATATGCTGAATTGGAGCATGCTTCCCATGCAGGAGACCCCCAGTTCCATTTTCACCTTGCCTCCCGGTTTGGCCCCTGGCTTGAGTGGACATGCCTTTCATGTGGGAGGCACCCTGCCCAGCTCCTGCCCTGCTTGGCCCTTGCCTACCTGTGTGTAAAAAAACCATGTTGAAAAAAACTGATGATGTACAACTACGAAGACTACTTGGGGCCCTACCCCTTTTCTCTGTCTATGTCTCTGTCTCTCTCTGTATCTGTCAAAAATAATAAAATAAATCTTAAAAAAAATATCAGCAAAGGATACAAAACCATTTCTCAACTATTGGCTTTCTACAACAAAGTCACTTCCAGTATAATGATATAGGTAATGATTTTAGTGTAGAACAACTATACCCGGACATTGGATCTACAAAACTATAAGAAAATAAATTCATGAAGTTTTATGCCAGTTAGTTTGTGGTAATTCATTATGGCAGCAGTAGAACACTGGTACAAATACAACAACCAGATCTCATCAATTATAAAATACATCATTTAAATAGCTCTAAAAATAGTAAGAAAATTGAGTTTGTAATTAACAACACCCACTCAAAAATACTTCCAGCTTAGCAGATTTTAATAGAGCATTGTAACATATTTATAAAAAAAGATTTAATGCTAATTTTACGTTTTTCAAAAAAAAAATAGAAATAAAAAATATTTACCAAATTGTTTTATATATTTTTAATTTTTTATTAAATTTGTTGGGGTGACATTTGTGCATAAAATTATATTGGTTTCAAGGGTACAGTTTAATAATACATTGTGTATTCACCACCCTGAGTCAGTTCTTTCATCACTATATTTTTGACCCCAAACTTATTTTGTAAAGCCAACATTACCCTGATACCAAAACCAAAGATTCTACAAAAAGGAAAACTATAAACCAATATCACTTATGTATACACAAATAAAAAGCTTTAACAAAATGTTCACGTGGCAGACTGGAAAATGGTACAAAACATATTTCTGTTCTAATCCTGATGACCTTATATACCAAAAGAGGGACGGCTGGCAGATATGATTAAATTAAAAATCTTGAGGTGGAGATATTCTGGATTATCCAGGTGGGTCCTAATATAATTACATATATCCTTGTAAAAGAGAAGCAGAGATTATGTGTATTTGATACACATACAAAGATGGGAAAGCCATGTTAAGATGAAATAGAAAGATATCTAAAAGTGTTATTTACACTAGGAATTAGAGTGATACAACCACAAGATATGAAATGCCATCAGCCACCAGAAGCTAGAAAAGGAAAGGAATGGATTCTTTCCTATAGCTTCTGTAGAGACCGGAACCCAGACGATACTTTTATTTTGGTTCAGCAATATTGACTTTAGATTTCTGGCCTCCAGAACAATTAAGAAATATCTGTCTGTTTTTTTAATCTACCCAGTTTGCGGAAATTTGTTGCTGGAGCCACATAAAACGAATACAATAAGCAAATGCAATTCAGCAATATACAAAAATAATTATATACTATAGCCAAGTGGGATTTCTTGCAAGGATGCAAGGTTGGTTCCATATTCAAAAAGTAATCAATACAATCTATTATATCAACAAGTTAATGCTCAACAAATTAGGAATTGAAGAAAATTTCCTCATCCTGATAAGGGACATCTAAAAAAATCCACATTTAACATTATAGTCAATGGTGAAAACTGGATGCTTTTTTTCTTAAGATAAGGAAGAAGACAAAGATACCAAATTTGGGCACTTCTATTCAACAATGTACTGGCAGTTCTATTTGAGGCAATTAGGCAAGAAAAATAAATACAATGCATTCAAATTAAAAAGAAATAAGTGAAACTTTCTCTGTTTGCAAATGGCATAATTTTGTACATAGAAAATCCAAGATGAAACAACTATCAGAACTAATAAATGAGCTCAACAAGGTTGCAGGATATAAGAACAATATAAAGGTTAATTGTATTTTCTGTATACTTGCAATGAACAATCTCAAAATAAAATAAAAAAATACCATGCACAGTACCAAAAATAAAAATACTAGAGATAAATATAACCAATTTGTATTCTGAAAATGACAAAATATTATTGAAATAAATTAGATATAATCTAAATAAATGGAAAAACATCCCATGCTCATAGTCAAAAAATTTAATACTAAGATGGCAATATTCTCAAAATGATCTACAAATTCAACAAAATTACTGTTACAATCTAAGCTGAGTTTCTTTCACACAGAAATTATTTTATTCATTGTAATGGTTTGATATGTGGTATACTTTATTTTTTGTTTGGTTTAGTTTAGTTTATGATTAAGAAATATGATTTCAAACATAGTTAAATATTATAATCGATTAGAAAAGTGATACTCTCTATAGTTAGGCACATCCTCAATATATTTTAACTTACTTCATACTAAAATTATATGTATCAAATAACATTAAGTCAAATGATCTAACCCAGTTAGTCATGATAGATAATTCCATTATCTTTAAACATATAGTGGACATTTGTTACTCATTATTAACTGGTTATGGGAAGCACAATGATTAACAAATGACAATATTAAACAAATGTTTTCCATAAGGAATAATACAGTGTTACCTGGGTACTCATTATTTATTCATTCTGGGAGGCACAAGTCTCAAACAAAGGATGAGTACTGGGACAAAATTTTTATGTCAAAATGTGTCAGACACCAAATTTGATGAGTTTCAAAGCAGTCAAGTGCCAAGGTATGACTGTATAGTAAAATTTTTCCTCCAAAGGGACTTGTATGAAATCAATGACACTGATTTTTATTGGAAAAGGATTTGTCTATATTTCCTGATAATTTTATGAGAATATCAGAATGCCTTTGTTATTATTCATTATGCATAAAAAATCTAACTCTAAACTTTCAAATATAGAAAATAAGCATTTACATAGTGCATTATTAAGTAACTTGAGTTTAATTTAAAGAACTTTCCCACAGGTTCATGTTCAATCTTTGTTTGAGTCTTGAATGTAGAGGAACTCAAACTAGCTGAGTTTTTTGTAGAAATTGACAGACTGATACTAAAATTCATATAGAATTGCAAGGTACTCAGAATAGCCAAAACAATTATGAAAATAAAGAATAAAGTAGGAGGACCAACACTCTTCAATTTTAATATTTGTGTACAACAGTAGTAATCAAAGCAGCATGGTCCTGGCATAAGAAAATACATAGAAATCAGTGGAATACATTTGGGAGTCCAGAAATGAACCCATACATCTATGGTTAACTAATTTCAACAAGACTATCAAAATTATTTAATGGAGAAATAAGAGTCTCTTTTACTAATGATTCTACAAATGGATAGCCATGTGCAAAAGAATGAAATTGGATCATTTCCATCACCATACACAAAAATTAACTCAAGGTAAATAAAAAACCTAAATAAATAAATAAAAAGTACAAAACCTATGAAATTCTTAAAAGAAAACATAGCAGTGAATCTTTATGATTTAATTTGGCAAGAGCACATGAAACAAAAAAAAAAGATAAATTGAACTTCACTAAAATTTATAACTTTGGTGCTTCCAAGAATATTATGAAGGGGAAGTCAGGATTGCTCAGTGGGTTAAGCACTTACTTTGCAGCCCCGGGGACCAATGATCAAATCCTGGCCCCGGCCTGTGCAGACCCATATGCTGAACTGAGGAGTGCCCCTAGTTCAGTTCTTGCCAGAGCGAGACCCTGGCCCAGTTCCTGCCCTGTGCAGCCCAGTGCCCACCTGTGGAATGAAAACTATGTGAAAAAACCAATGATGTGCAACTATGGAGACTGTTCTGGGACCTCCCCCTTCTCTCTGTCTCTGTCTCTGTATCTCTCTCTCTGTCAAATACAATAAAAATAATTCTTAAAAAAAGAAAACTTGGTTGTATTTAAAAAAAAAGAATATCATGAAGAAAGTAAAAAAGACTTTCAAGATCAGAGGAAATTGAATGTATTAAGGGTAATTAAAATGATATCATGAGTTTTACAGGGAAATTTGCCACTAATTATCCAAATAAAAAATACATACCCTCTGACTCACAGATTGCACTTCTAGATACCTATTCTACAGAAACATACAATTACACACACATACACACGGTTACAGACACGTAGACACACAACATAGCAATTAAAAGACACTCATTGCTGCATTGTTTCTAAAAGCAAAATAGTGAGAATAATGTAACTGTCCATCAACAAATGTACTACTGTTATGATATCTCTTGACCACAAACACTATAAATTTGTTAAGAGAAAAAATGTATACACACACACACAATGACATGGAGTTATGCCCCAAATACATCACTAATTAAAGACAAAGATGTGGGGAATCCAAGATGGCACAGTGAATTAAGCACTCGCTTCGCAGCCCCGGGGACCAGGGATCGAATCCCAGTCCAGGCCTCAACCTGCATAGATCCATGTGCTGAACTGAGGTATGCTTCCCATGTGGGAGGCCCCTAGCCCAGTTTCTGCCCTGCATGGTCCCCGCCCACCTGTATGGAACAAAACCACTTCGAAAGCTGATGATGTACAACCATGGAGACTGCTCTGGGCCCTCTCCCTTTTCTCTGTCTCTCTCTGTCTCTGTCTCTCTGTCTCTGTCTAAAACAATAAAATAAATTTTAAAAAAATACAAAGAGGTTTCAGAACAAAAAAAAAACATGAAAACATAACTCACAGAATGAGGGAAATGTTTGAAAATTATTTACAACTCTTACAACTTAATAATAAAAAGACAGTAACACAATTGGAAATGGGGCAAAGAACATGAATAGTTATTGCTCCAAAGAGGATCTGCAAATAATAAATAAGAACATAAAAATATGCTTTTTATTTTAAAAGTTCAGAATAAAGAAATCTATAAATATAAAAAGTAGATTAATCGTTGCCTATGACAAACACAGGAGAAAAAGAGAGGTAATAGCTAAAATATACAAAGATTTTGTTATTGTTGTTGCTTTTGAGATGAAGAAAATGTTCTAAAGTGGATTGTGGTGATGGTCGCATATATCTGCAAATATACAATATGTCAATTAATTGTACGCTTTTAATGTGTGCATGGTATGGTAGGCAATTATATAGCAACAAGGCTGTTTTGTAAATAAACTAAAAATGTAACATTTAATGAGTATAGAGTTTCAGTTTTACAAGATGAATGTAAGTTCTGAAGATGGATGGTGGTGATGGTTACACAACATTATGAATGTATTTAATACTAGTTAACTGTACACTTAAAATCGTTAGGATACAAAATTGTCATAGTGAAGGATACCAGGATAACTCAG
This sequence comes from Craseonycteris thonglongyai, assembly GCA_004027555.1. Classification (NCBI taxonomy): domain Eukaryota; kingdom Metazoa; phylum Chordata; class Mammalia; order Chiroptera; family Craseonycteridae; genus Craseonycteris; species Craseonycteris thonglongyai. The sequence goes on along the minus strand of PVKE010044487.1, from coordinate 935 downwards.
TGGTTGAGCACTTATCTTGCAATTGTGAGGACCAGGGTTCAATTCTCAGCCTTGGCCCATACAAATCCATATGCTGAACTGTGGTGCAACTGGAAACCACCAGGATAGCTTGGTGAAGAAGGTTCTCACTTCCCTTGTGGGAAGACCTGGGTTAGGTGTCCTCCTTGCATGGTTACACATCCACTTTTGTGGAATGAAACCATGTAACAACTAATGAAGTATAACTATAGAGACTGCTCTGTGCCCTCCCCCTTCTCTCTCTCCTCTCTCTCTCTTTCTATCTCTTTCACCTTCTCTCAAACAATAAAATAAATAAATCTTTAAAGATATAGTCATGGTAATGTGAAGTACACTCTAGGTAATGTAGTTAACAATAGTGTAGTAACTATATATAATATCAGTGAGTAGTAAACTAATCAAGGGATAAACATTTCATAAATTATATAAATATCTATAAGCACTGTGCTGTATACCTGAAATTAATATAAAATAATATTGAATGTCAACTGTAACTAAAAAAATAAATAATATGATTATGATAGCAAATTTTATATTATGTGTATTTTACCACAATAAAATATTAGAAAAAAATAAATCAAAACACAATTTCCCATAAAGAAGATGGGGTAGGTAAATGATGTGCTTGCCACCACTCATGACCACATCAAAATCACTGAGAATATCGTGCCATCCAGCTAAATAGACACTATACCTCTAAGAATACACAGAAAAGGCCACTTTGAGAATAGTAGGAGGGGCAAAGGTATGAAACAAGCTTGTCCTACACCTGTGTATGGCTGCTACAAATTTTGAGGGATATATCAGCAGCAGAGCTCCTCCCTGAAAAACAAGGAATCCAGGACCACACCAGGCTCTCCAGCTCAGGATTCCAGTGCTGAGGAGAGAAGTCTCCATAAATTCTGCCTGTGAACACC
>PVKE010044486.1:0-13003 GCA_004027555.1 Craseonycteris thonglongyai | reverse complement strand
TCTGCCATGGGTCATTTCTGGGTCAGTATTGATTGATGATATTTCTCTTCATTATGGACAGTCCTTTCCTGTCTCTTTTTTTCTTTTTTCTTCTTCTTTTTTTTTTTAATGTGTGTGTTATTAATGTTGCTTTATTTTTTAATTGTGAAGTTTATTGGGCAATAAATCTTTCTGTCTTCTTTGATGTCTGATAACTTGTGATTGGATGCAAGCCTTTGTGAGATTTACCTTGTTGGGAGACTAAATATTTTTGTATTCCTAAAATTGTTCTTGTACTTTCTTTTTAGGATGGCTAAGCTACTTGGAAGCAATTTGATGTGTCCAAACCTTGCATTTAAGATATAGTAGATGGTGATTCAAACAGCATTTGATGTAGTGTTGAATTACCCATTACTGAGACAAGGCAGACACTTCTTGGTGCTTTACCCAATGTCCCATGAATTACGAGGTCTTTGGCTACTGAGAACAGGCACTGGCTGGGTGCTTCTCCCTAAACTGCTGCCTAGAAACTTCCCAGGCATTTAGTGAAGGCAATCAGAGAGCTCACCTCATCTGTTTTTCTCAAGGCTCACTGTCCTCTTCTACTTGATGTCCAATTTCTTAAAAGCCATTGATTCCTGTATTTTGTCCTGCTTTACAGTTGTTTCAGGTAGTATTATAGGTCTCATTCTTATTATTCTACCTTAACTAGAATTGGAAGGTTCGAGAGCCATAGTTTTTAATTTGATTTTATCTTATTGACATTTTTTTTTATTGTTAAATTTGATGAGGTTACATTGGTTGGTAACAATTAGACAGTTTACAGATGTACAAGTCCACCTCACATCATTCATGCATCGTATTATGTGCCCATCACTCAGTATCAGTTCCCCTTCCATCACCTTATATCTAGTGCCCACTCCCACCTCCCCCCACAACTGTGCTCCCCCTCCCCCCCATCCTGGTAACCACCAAAACCATTGAGTGTGTCCATAATGCAGGATTTTTTGAATTTCTTTTTCTTTATCTAAAGTGCCATGATTTCTTAGTGACTATGTGGCACCTACTTTTGTCCCCACCCTTTTGAGAACTTATGTTAATCAAAGGTCTTGGCTATGATAGTTGGCAGATAGTATGGTAAAATGTACAAATGCTTTTATGTTTTTATTTTAAGAGTAAATATGGAAATACAATGAGTATGATTTAATTTGTAAAGTTCTAGAAAGAATCAGGAGTTCCACTTTTAGACTAAGTGACATTTTAAGAATTTGCGGGAAAGCCGGGATGGCTCAGCATGTTAAGCACTCGCTTTGAAGCCCCGAGGACTGAGGATCGAATCCCGGCTCTGGCCCAGGCAGACCCACATGCTGAACTGGGGTGTGCTTCCTGAATGTGGTGAGGCCCCTGGTTCAGTTCCCCCCCAAAAAAAATTATAAAAAAAAAAAAAAGAATTTGCTGGGTAATGCAAACTTTTTCACCTTTTCCTTGGTATACTTGTCCATTCAGTTTCAAAACCTGGGATTTATTTTTTGCTCCCTAATTTCTTCGCTTGGGAGAGATTAATTAGATTTAATATTCTCAAGCTCAGTCCTAGGCTAAGAGTCCTCTGTGGTGCTTTGGAGATCTTTCTCTGGAAGAAAATCTATGACCATGAGGATGAATTAGTGCTTACTAAAGTAACAAGCATGGGGAGTGAATTGTCAGAGGAACCCCTACATCTATGAGTGGGATAATAATACAATTTTGCATCCTAATTGGGACATATAAACATTATATTTTGAAGAAATTTTAAACTCACAGAAAAGTGACAAGTACTATACAAAAAACCTCTTTTTTTCCCTCCTTAAACTGTTTAAGAGTAAGATGCTGACATGATACCCCATCACCTCTGAAAATGGTAATGTGTCTTTCCTACAAACAAGGGTATTCTCCTACCTAACCACTATATAACTATCAAAATTAGAAAAATAACATTGATACCTTACCCCATATAGTCCTCAGTTTCTATTCAGACTTCACAAATTGTCCCAATAATATCCTTCATAAAATTAGTATCTAGTTCAGAATCACATGTATTTAGCCAGCATGTATTTGTAGCTGCCTACAACTGGAAAAATTCCTTTGTTCTCTCCTTGACTTTCATGACTCTCACATTTTGAAGAATTCAGGCTATAGAATGTTTCTTAATTTGTATTAGTCTAATGTTCTCATGGTTAAATGCAGGGTACTCATTTTAGCAGGAATACTAGACCTAACTGGGTTCATTGATGAATTCTAGCGAACATTTAAGGAAAAAATTTTATCGATTCTCTACAATTCTTTTCAGAAGTTGGAAGCAAAAGGAATACTTATTACTAGTCTATGAGGTCAGCATTACTCTAATGCCAAAACCAGACAAAATATTGCAAGAAAAAAAAAAGACTGACCAATATAATCATGAACATAGATGCAAAATTTGTCAACAAAATATTAGCATGTTGAATCCAACAATGTATAAAAAATTATACACTAAAATCAAATGGGATTTATCTCAGATACACAAATATAGAAAAAGCATTTGAAAAAATACACCACCCATTCATAATAAAAACTCTCATAAAGCTAAGCAGAGAAGGGAACTTTCTTAACTTGATAAAGAACATCTACAAAACTACAGCTAAAATCACACAAAATGATCAGAAACTAAAATCTATCCCACTAAAGTCAGAAACAAGACAAAGACCTCCCTGTTCACCACTCCTTTAGAACATGATATTAGAAGTTATTTTAATGCAATAAGAGAAAGAAAGAAAGAAAGAAAGAAAGAAAGAAAGAAAGAAAGAAAGAAAGAAAGAAAGAAAAGAAAAGACAAAAAGAAAAAGAAAAGGTATACAGACTTGGAAGAAAAAAAGTCAAATTTTATTCACAGATGGCATGATTGTCTAAGTAGAAAATCTAAAAGAATCAACAGAAGGATTCCTAGAACTAAGAAGTGATTATAGAGAGCCTGAAAGACACAGGGTTATATATGAAGGTCAACTGTTTTCCTATATACTAGCAATAAAAATGAGCAATTTGAAATTAAAAACCCATTACTGTTTATATTAACACCAAAAATGAAGTAAGTAGGTATAAATCTAACATATATGTGCATGATCCATATAAGGAAAACCACAAAACAAATACGAGAAATCAAATAATAACTAAAAGAAAAATGAAGAGCTATTCCATGTTCATGAATAAGGATACTCAATATTGAGAAGGTATCAGTTCTTCTCAACTTGATATGGATTCAAAGCAATCCCCAACAAAATCCCAGTAAGTTATACTGTGGATATTAATAAACTAATTCTAAGCTTTATATGGAGAGGAGAAAGGTCCATAATAGCCAAGACAATATTGGAGAACAACAAACTTGACCAAATGACACTACTTGACTTTAAGACTTTCCATAAAGTTACAGTAGTAAAAACAGTGTGGTACTGATGGGAGAATACACATATAAATCAATAGAACAGAACAAAGAGTCCAGAAATAGACCCACATACTATATGTAGTCAACCAATCTTTGATGAAGAAGTGCAAACAATACAATAGAACAAAGATAGTCTTCCAACAAATGGTGCTAGAACAACTGGACACAGAGAGAGAGAGAGAGAAAGAGAGAGAGAGAAAGAGAAGAATCTAGACATAGACTTTGTACCCTTAAAAAAAAAACAACTAAAAATAGGTTATAAATATAAATGTAAAGCACAAAACTATAAAAATCCTAGAAGAAAAATCTATATAACTGAGAGTACGACAATGCCTTTTAATTACGTATGACACCAAAGGCATGATCTATGAAATAAATCAGTGATAAGCTGAACTTCATTAAAATTAAATACTTCTGCTCTGAAAATGACATTGTTAAGAAAATGGAAATACAAGTAACAGTATGGGAGAATATATTTGCAAAAGACATATCAGCTAAAGGGCGATTATCCAAAATATACAAAGAACACTTAAAAATCAATAATAAGAAAATGAAAAAACCAATTTAAAAAGCGTCCAAAGACCAGAACAAACACCTCACCAAGCAAGATGCTCAGATGGGAAGTAAACATATGAAAAGATTTTAAACATCATATAACCTCAGCCTACCGAAAAGAAGTATGAAAATTGCATATTAGAACATTGCAAATTAATAAAATAATGATATATCACTACTGACTTATTAAAATGGGCAAAATCCAAAAAACTGACCACACTGAATGTCAGTGAAGATGTGGAGCAAAGGAACCCCTCACTTATTGCTGGTGGGAATTCAAACTGGTACAGCCACTTTGGGAGCCAGTGTGACAGTTTCTTTGAAATTAAACATATTCTTACCATACAGTCCAGCAATCGCACTCCTTGGTATTTACCCCAAAACATATCCACACAAAAGCCTCCATGTTGTTGTTTATATAAATTCATTTCTAATTGCCAAAACATGTAAATGACCAAGCTGTGTTTCAGTAGGAGAATGAATAAACAAACTGTGGTGTATCCAGATAATGAAATATTTTCAGTGCTAAAAAGAAATGAACTATCAAGACATGAAAAGACAAGGAGAAACTTAAATGCATATTATTAAGTGAAAGAAGACAGTCTGAAAAGCTACATACGATATGATTCCAACTGTATGACATTCTGGAAAAGACAATAAATACATGGATACAGTAAAAAGTTTGTGGTGTCCAGGGATTAAGGGAGAGAAAGGGATAAGTGGCAGAACACACAGGGTTTTTAGGGCAGTGAAACTATTCTGTGTGATACTAAAATAGTGTATAAATGCCATTATACATTTGTTAAAACCCTGAGAATGTACAACATCAAGAGTGAACCTTAATGTAAACTATGGACTTTGGGTGGTAATGATGTGTGATTGCAGGTTCACTGATTGCAACAAATGGGCCATCCTGGTGGGGAATCAAAAAGGGTGTCAGAGTCTGTTCAGGCTGCTATAATAAAAATGCCATAGACTGGGTGGCTTATAAACAACAGTTTATTTCTTACAGTTTTGGAGCCTGGAAGTTTGAGATTGAGGTGTTGACATGGTAGACTTCTGGTGAGAGCTCTCTTCTGGGGACCAGGCTGCTGCCTTTGCATTGTATCCCCCTATATGAGCAGAGAGAGAAAGTAAGCTCTCTAGTGACCTTTATAGAGGCACTAATCCCAGTCAGGAGGGCTCCATACCATTACCATGAGAGATAGGGTTTTAATATAACAATTTTGAAGAGACACAACAATTCAGTCCATAACAGTAGGGAGGCTGTATGTGTGTGAGGGCAGAGGATATATAAGAATGTTCTGTACTTTCAGCTCATTTTTGCTGGAAATCTGAGCACAAAAATAAACCCATGTCTACATGGCCATTTAATCTATGAAAAGGAAGCAAAAATATACAGTGGAGTAAAGAAAGTCTATTCAATAAATGGTGCTGGGAAAATTGGACAGATACATGCAAAAAAAGAAAAAAGACAGAAAAGATAAGAAAAAAGAAACTGGATTGCCTTCTTATACCATATACAAGAATAAACTCAAGATGAATTAAGACTTAAATGTAACACCCCAAACCATAAAACTCCTAGGAGAAAACATAGGCAATAAGCTCTCTGACATGGCACTAAGTATTTTTTTTGTTTGTTTTGCTGATCTATCTCCTCAGGAAAGGGAAACAAAAAGAAAAAATGAAAAAGAAAGAATCAAACCAAAACAAATTTGCACAGCAACAGAAACCATCAACAAAATGAGAAAACAGCTTCCTGAATGGGAGAAGATATATACCAACGATACATCTGAAAAGAGGTTAATATTCAAAATTTATAAATAACTCATAAAACTCAACACTAAAGAAATAAATACTCCAATTAAAAATGGGCAGAGAACCTGAAAAGACATTTCTCCAAAGAGGAAATACACATGGTCAATAGACGTATAAAATAAGGTGACCAGACGTCCTGTTTTTGGCGGGACAGTCCTGATTTTTAACAATTTATCCCGTGTCCCACGGCATTTTTAAAAAGTCCCAATTTTTGGAAAGAGTGCACGACAAGCTAGGGAACGGCTGGAGATAGACCACATTTTTAATCAAGAACCCCCTCTCCCCTGGTCAATGGTGTCCCGCTTTACCAAATGTAAAATCTGGTCACCTTAGTATAAAAAGATGTTCAATGTCACTAATCATCAGAGAAATGCAGATTAAAACCACAATAAGATGTCACCTCACACCAATCATCAATAAATCAACAAACAAGTGTTGGCAAGAATGTAGAAAAAAGGGAACCTTTGTTCAGTGTTGGTGAGATTGCAAATTGGTACAACTTCTATGGAAAAAGTTTGGTGAGTTCTAAAAAAAATTTTTAAATATAACTACCTTATGACCCAGCAATTCCACTTTTGGATATTTATCAAAAAGCAGACAAATGAACAAACCCTAATTTGAAAAGATATATGCACCCTTATGTTCACTGCAGTATGACTTACAATAGCCAAGAAATGGAAGCAACCCAAGTGTTCATCAATAAAGAAGATGTGGTACATATATACAATGAACTCTTACTACTCAACCATAAAAAAGGGGTAATCTTACCATTTGTGACAACATGGGATGGCCTGAGAGAGTATCATGCTAAGTGACATAACTCAGACTGAGAAAAACAATTACCATATGATCTCACATATATGAGGGATCTAAAGAACAATAAATAAACAAAACAAAAACAGAATCATAAATACAGAGAACAAACTGGTGGTTACCAGAGGGGAGAGAAGTTGGAGAAGTGAAAAAGGTGAAAGGATTCAAAAATACAAATCGATAGTTAGAAAGTATTCATGGGACATAAAGCACAGCACAGAGAATACAGTCAATAATGTTGCCACAACTATGTGGAGTGCCTGGTGAGGGTGCTAGACTAATTGGGGTGAGGGGAAGATTCACTGCATAAGTTATATACATGTCTAACCATTATGTCATACACTTGAAATTAATATAAAATGTTATTGAATGTCAACTGTAACTAAAAAAATAATTCATAAAAAAAAAAGAAAGTGTCTATTTTTTGAAGTTTTTTAAAAAAATTGGCAGTGCTTAATGGACAGGTGATCTGTAGGACCCTGCTGTCCCCGAAGGCTCGTGATGGTTCTGTGGGAACACCTCCTAACTAACATGCTGAAATATGCTGATTCTCAGAAACAAGTAAGAGAAGCAACTAAGTTTCCAGTTCAAGGCCTGGCGTAGCTTCCAGTCATTTGAAATAACACATTTTGGCTCTTCTAAACCAAACCCAGTTGGTGCTACCTTGTCATGGCTGCCTCAGAAACCTAATCCGGAGGCCCAGCATGCTGAAAGTGTTCCTGTTTGCCTTCAAATCTGGGTCAGGGGAGGTGCTGGGGGTGGAATTGGCTCTGCTGCACAGAATCATGTAGGGGTCCAGGTTCCTCCCATCAGGCCTCCAGCAGCTTCACCTTACCTAGGACCTCCATGAGACCCTCTGCCATGGGTTTGTTCCCAGAGAGCAACCAAGTCCAGACTCTGCCTGCACCATTTCATAAACCAACACAAGAGCTGGATTACAGAATAAGCATGTATTGTCAGAGAACAGGTGGCCTAAGAAGGCAGCAGGTTTCCACCCTCAGAGACTGCCTGTCTACTCCAGCCACACTACTGGGGTGGACGCCAGAGCCGCCGCTGTGCCTAGTGGGCGGAACTGGCTGTTCCCTGCAAACCAAACCTCTGCGGCCCAAGCACCTCCCCTTGCTGCCGCCCTCCTTCTGTTTTATATCCCCACCTGCAAGGCAGTAGGAGGGACTTCCTTTTCCTGTCAGTTACCGCCAATTACCACCAATTACCCACACCTCTGCCAGCTTGCAGCATTTTGTCCATTGTAGCAATTAGCACAAATTATGCCTACACCTGTCAGCGCCTGGAGCCTCTTTCCAGAGGAGAGGGGATGTATCAGGTGCCCTGTGGCTTATGTACAGCTGCCCTGAGCAGCCTCCCCCTTCCACAACCCCTTCCTTCCTCACCCTGCTACAGGTTCACCAGTGATGGCAGAAATGCACAAAGCCTTTTGGGAGGTTGGGGATCAAGCTACATCACTTTACACCCACATTTCATTGGTTGTGCATCCCCAACCACAGGGTAGGCAGAATAGCATCTCTCTATAACATAGAGAAAAGGAAGCACTTTTGGTGAAAACGCTACATTACATTGCCTTGCTACAAAACTCAATAGCTCTTTCTAAAACTGAAAGGAAGGCATTCCTTTGAAGCCTCCTGAGATGCTGCCCATTTCTACTCCCTGGGGTGTGATAAGAGCAACTATTTTCATTATTAAGTATAATTCACTGCAATTCAACACTCATGTGTGCAGACCAAAGTGTTCAAACCGTTCCGTTTGGCCCCTCAGGCCTGTCCGTTCTCTGGGCTGTGAGCAAGTGCTCCCCTGGGCTAACTCAGTTACCTTCCTTCTGGGTAGAGCAAACCCAACTCTCTCTGAGGCCTCCCCTGGCTTTTGTTTCAGGTGGGAAACTGTTCACTTCGGTCTCGGGGCTCTTCTTGATAGAACGGCCAGAGCTTCCGAGCTCAGCTGCAAATTGCTGAGGCCTCTGGAGAGTGGTCTCTGGGACAGGAACCAGGCTCCAACCCCTTTGGGAACTGAAAACCAGCCAAGCGCACTGGCTCTGGGCCTGGCTGGGAAGAGAATGAGCAAGACAGACAGGTCTGTGTGCATTTAGCCTCCATTCTCATTACATTTTATGTGGAACCCAAAGCAGGAAACGAGAGCACTAGCAATTAATCTGGGGCTGTGTGGTTGAGCCAACCCCTTCCCACTCCCTGCGCCGTGCAGTCACTTCATCTCGCTTGTATTCTGACATGCGCGTTCATCAGCAGAGCTGAGTGTTGTTATGGAAAGGAGTTGCTAGTGCCAATGCTCGGCACCCTTCCCTTGCCACACTCAGTCTCAAGTGGTGCTTCTTTCAAACAGCTGGGGGTTCCTGCCCAGCTCCTCAGGTATAATTACCTCTTTGCTCTTTTCAAATGCCTGAATACACATGCACTTGCACTCACACATACACACACACTCACACACTTGTGCATACACACATGCAAATACGCATTCACAAACATGTATGCACTAATGTGCATGGACCAGAGTCCCCTCTCTCCCTGTACCCTGTAACAGAGACAGAGCGTCTTCCTGCAGCTGCTCCTTCTTTGTCCTTGTCTGGACACTTTGGAGTTCACTCTTCACCACAGAAAATAACTTAAATTACCATAGACCTCCAAGCTTCCGGCAGATGACCTGTCCATGGGTGCATTCCATGGCTGCTGACGTCTGGAAGGGCTCTGAATTCCTAGCAGCAATGGGAGAACAGACAGAGCTCCCTAACTCACAAGATGGAAAGAGAAATCCAGCCAGAACGAGCAGAGGTCACGTGAGCACAGTGGCAGAACATCGTTTACATGATTCCATGTACTTTACACTAAAGCCCTGATGACACCAAAGCTGCTAAATTGGCCACCACCAATTCATTATGTGATGACACTTTCTCACTTGTAAGGTGACCAGATTTTAACATTGGTAAAGCGGGACACCATTGACCGGGGGGAAGGGGGTTCTTGATTAAAAATTTGGTCAATCTCCCGCCGTTCCCTAGCTTGTCGTGCATTCTTTCCAAAAATCAGGACTTTTTTAAAACTCTGCGGGACACGGGACAAATTGTTAAAAACCGGGACTGTCCCACCAAAAGTGGGACGTCTGGTCACCTTGTCATATCACATTTGTGCTGGGTCTAGAAGCTACATACGAGCCTCAAAAATCTTGTCCCAAGACTGCTCACAGACTCATGGGACAGGTACATGTGCACATGGTGGCATCTGTGGGTCCTGGGGTGAAACCAAGGTGGTCTTGCATGTGAACCACAAAGGTGAGCCATGAAATGCTCCACCTGTGTCAAACAAATGAATGTGGGAAGCACTCAGAGGGTAACGCGTGGCCTAGAGCTAGAAAACCAGTTCATTTCTAACCACCAAGTGCAAGTTGAGTGGAGATAGAGGTAGGAGGCAGCCAGTAAGTCGAAAGCCTAGAGGTATTCAGATTGGAGTTCAAGTGGCATGACTGCTTCAGAGTCATAACTGGCAGAGACTGGCCAAACCCATTCTGCTGTCCAAAAGGAGGAGAGAGGCGTGGACAACCAGCACACACACGTCATCTGCATGGGAGAGCACTGCAAACACTTGCCATCCTAAAGAAGGTGGCATTGGTGACATCTTGGTTCAGAGAAGGCCTTAAATCCAGCCTCTTTGGCATGGCAATTTAAGAAATGAAATAGGGTTAATGATCTAAAGCCACTAAAATGGCCTTCTTAGTCTCCTCACCCCCACACTTTTCTCCAAGTCAGGTCAGGTTAAAACGAACAGCAAGAAACTGAAAGATGAGGGTGGAAAATCCATAAAAACTTGTAAAAGGGAATTAAGAAATTCAATCAATATTTATTTCACAAATATTTATCAAGTATTTACATGTGCTGACACTGTTCTAGATGTTCTCGGAGACATCAGTGAACAAAACCAGGTCCTGGCTGTCACTAAGCTTATACCTTAGCAGTCAGAGACAAGTCAAAGAGACATAATGAGCAAATGAATTATCTAGAAAACTGTAAAGAGCAGAGCACATATGTATCAGAGCAGAAGGGGCAGTATAGTTGCAAAATTAAACAGAGTGGTGATGTCTCCTCATGGGGAAAGTGATGTTTGAACAAAAACTTGATGCTGGTCAAAGAGTAAGCCAGGCCAATACATGGGGTGACCTCCCCCAAATCGGAAGCATTTTCTGGAGGGCCAGTCTCTTGTAGTGCAGGCTTCCCCCACCAGGTGAGTGTCTGGGAGCCCATCTGCACCAGTGTAACACCTGGTGCTGTTGTGAGAGTCTGCGTTCAGCATGAGTAAACTTTTTTTTTTTTTTGGAGACTCTTTCACTGTGTTTCTCCATTTCGTAATGGGTGGTTTACATGAACAATGTGTGGCATGACAACACAGCTGCCGATACCACACTGTGTGTTCAGCAGTTTTTGACCCAAAACAGCATGACTCTTGTGCGCCACCCTCCCTATTCACCCCATCTGGCCCCAACCAACTTTTTCCACCCCCACCCCCATGAAAAAAAGTCCTCAAAAGAAAACATTTTGCCAATATGGAAGAGGTCAAACAAACAAACAACAGCACAAGCACTAAAAGGCATCAAAATTGCACTCAAAATTGTGTTGAGCAGTGTCAAAATGTCTCGATATGTGTACTGCATCAATGAAGAGTACTTTGCAGGTGACTGAAGTTTAAACATGTAAGAATAAATAGAGATGCCAGGAGAGCTCAGTGATTGAGCACTTGCTTGCAATTGCGAGTTCTGGAGTTCGATTGTTGGCCCTGGCCCATGCAAACCCCATATGCTGAACTGCGGAGTGATGGGTAACTGCCAAGATGGCTCAGTGGCACAGATTCTTGTGTCCCAATGTGGGAGGCCCTCAGTTTGGTTTCCATCCTGCATGGCCCCACATCCACCTGTGTGGAATGAAATCATGTCACAACAAAAGACATATAATCATGGAGACTGCTCTGGGCCCTCCCCCCTTCTCTCTCTCTCTCTTACCTTCTCTCAAATAATAAAATTAATCTTTTTTTTTAAAGCATGAATGCACAATATTTTATAAAGAAATTCTGGGTTTTTGTTGGGTCCCCCTCAGATGTGGGGTGAGCGTGCTCTGGGAAGAGGGACTAGCTTCTGCAACGACCTTGGGCAGGAAGCAGGACTGCACGTTGGTTGCAGAGACCACAGAGGCAGCACAGCCACGGCAAAAAGGGCACAAGAGAATCATAGGAGCTGAAGTCAAAGAGTAACAAGATCCAGATCAGCGGCCTGCAGACCATGACAAGGATTTGTCTCTTATTCTGAATCAAACCGAACTATTAAAGGCTGTTACCAAAAGAGTGATGCCCATGACTTGTTTAAAAAAAAACAAAACAAAAAAACCCAACAAAGAAACAACTACCTGCTCTGGCTCTAATGTTAAGATTATGGAAAAATGGGGTCAGAGGTAAGGAAAGCAGTAGGAAGGCATTAGATGATGCTGTTGGGCCAGGGTCGTAGCAGGAAAGATAGTGAGAATTGGTCAGCTCTGGGTATATTCTGAAATAGAGCCCATAGGGTTTTTTTGACAGATTGGATGTGGAATGTGAGAGAAAAAGCAGAGTCAAGGGTAAGGTCTGGCCTCGGGACAGTGAGGTCGCTCATAACTGGGACAAAGAAGGTGGAAGGTAGGATGGATTCAGGCTGGAAAAGAGGAGTTCTGCTTCAAGCATGCTGAGGTGGAGATGTCCTTTTTTTTTAAACTTCCAACATTTTTCTTTTTAATTTTCAGCTGTACAGCACAGTGGGCAGGCATGTATATAATTTGTGAAGTGCTCCCGCTGATGATCCAGTGTCTTCCTTGGAGATGTCCTTTATAAGTCTGAGTGGTCAATTCAATAAATGAGGCTGGAGTTTGGGGAAAAGGTTTGGCTTAAAGACAAAAGTGAGGCTAGGGGATGTCACAGCATACGCATGGCACTTAAAGTCACAAGACAGGATGAGATCCTCAAAGGAGGGGCTATCAATAAGAAGGGGATAAAAACTGAATCTGGTCTTCTCCAAGGCACATTGTTCTGAAGATGACAAAAACCAATGACAAAGAAAAAATTCTCAAGGCTGCCAGGGAAAAACAAAACATAACTTTCAAAGGAAAACCTATCAGGCTGTCACCAGACTTCTCAGCAGAAACTCTCCAAGCCAGGAGGGACTGGACCCCAATCTTCAAAATATTAAAAGAGAGAAATTTCCAGCCAAGAATCAACTATCCAGCAAAATTAACCTTTAGATATGAAGGAGGAATTAAGGCCTTTTCAGATATACAGAAGCTGAGAGAATTCTCCAGCTCCAAACCGGCACTCCAAGAAATACTGAAGGAGGCTATCCGACCTGAAT
>PVKE010044485.1:0-12999 GCA_004027555.1 Craseonycteris thonglongyai | reverse complement strand
CCACTCAAGCCCCAGCCCTCACTCCAAGAGCCCTGTCCTCAGAAGGCGCTCCCTCACAGTCAGTCTCCTCCGTAAATCAGGGGTGCTGAGCTGCTGTGGGCCGGTGCCCTGCTCTCACCCCGCCCGCCGGGAAGTGCCGCCGCCCTGCTCCACAGTCCCTGTTCCACTTTAGGCTCTGTGATCTGATTAGGGCACTGTACGCTGTCCCTTGAGTTCGGATGTTAAATTGTCCACAGTCTTGTGGGGCTTCCACGCTCCCTAGGTCTCGGCTTCCAGCCCGCCCTCGATCCAGCTCCACTGTGACCGTAGTCCCCCAATCCCCCTTTGGTTTTGCCAGCCCCGGGCCACGCTCCGCGTCCCTGTCCCCGAACCGCTGCTTCCCTTTTCCTCTCCCACTCTCCCCTTTTTTCTCTAACATTTTTTTGTTCCGTGTTGTGTGGTTCTCTTAGTTGAGGTTTCTTCTCAGGGTTTCCCCTGTGGATTCCCCTCTGTTCACAAGGCCCTTCACAGGCAGTTATCGGCGTTCTCCTCTCATGCTGCCATCTTGGATCTCCTGGATGAACTTTCAACACACAAAAATTCTGCACTTTATACTTTTATCTCTAACCATTTTTGTTGTTAATATCACAAAATTACATCTATATACATTGTGTGAACACAAACCTGATCTAATAATTATTTTAGTCTCTTAATTTATGTAGAAAACAAAACATGTACTTATAAAACAAAGCTACAATAATAACAAGATTTTAGCTTTATATTTAAAAAAATTTTTTTTTTAAATATATTTATTTTCTTATTTATTTATTTACTTTTGACAGAGAGAGAAACAGAGACAGAGACAGAGAGCTGAGCTGGGGGAACTCCCACATTACCATATGGTTCCACACAGGCCAGGGCCGGGATTTGATCCCTGGTCCCCGATGCTGCAAAGTGAGCACTTAACCCACTGAGCCATCCCGGCTTCCCCATAACAAGATTTTATACTAATTATTTTTAAAAACATATTAATGCCTTAAATCATCTAGCAAATGGAAAGTAGAGAACAAACTGTCATTATACTAATGCTGACTTTTATAAGGGCCTATGGTTTACTGTTATTGAATTTTTATTTCTTCATATTAAAGTTACTGTCTAGTGTCCTGTCATTTCAACCAGCAGGACTCCTTTTAGCCTTTCTTGCAGAGCAGGTCTAATTATAACAAATATCCTTAATTTTTGTTTATCTGGGAATAACTTAATTCCTCTCTTAATTTTGTCCACTGCCTTCTGACCTCCAAAGTTTCTAATGAGGAATCTGATGATGATCTTATTACGGTTTTCTTATGTATGATGAGTGCCTTTTCTGTTGATATTTTCTTTCTGTTTTTCAATTGTTAAATGTATTTGGTGACATCGGTTGGTACAAATTACATAGGTTCTAGGTGTACAATTCTACTTTACATTGTATATGTATTGCATATGGGCTCGCCATTCAGAATAAGTTCTCCTTCCAACACTATATATGGGATGTCCCATCAATACTCCCCTACTACCTCCCACCTTGCCTTTAGCTACGTAACCACTAAATTATTGACTGTGTCCATGAGTTTTCTTTTTTTTCTTTTAAAGATTTATTTATTTATTTATTTTTATTGTTTTTGACACAGAGAGAGTGATACAGAGACAGAGAAAGAACTGAACTGGGGGAACTCCCCAGTTCAGCACATGGGTCCACACGGGCCAGGGCCGGGATTCGATCCTCGGTCCCCGGTGCTGCAAAGTGAGCGCTTAACCCACTGAGCCATCCCGGCTTCCCCTACATGAGTTTTCGATTCTTTGTTTCTTTCAGGTTTATATTCCACCTGTGAGTGAAGTTGTGTGGTTCTTGATTTTTTTCTGTCTGACTTATTGCGCTTAATATAATGGTTTTAAGATCCATCCATGTTGTCACAAATGGCTGTGGTTCATCTTTTCTTATCACTGAGTAGTTTTCCATTTTGTAAATGTACCATAAATTCTTTACCCCGTGATCTACCAATGGATACTGGTATTTTCCACAATTTAGCCACCGTGAACAGTGTTGTGATGAATATTGGGGTACATATATTACTGCAAATTATACATGATTTTCATGTTTTTTGGTTAAATACCTAGGAGAGGGATTGCTGGATCATATGGCCGTTTCATTCCTAGTTTTTTGAGGAATCTCCATACTGCCTTCCATAGTGGTTGTACAAGTTTACATTCCCACCAGCAGTGTATGAAGGTTCCTTTTTCTCCACATCCTCTCCAGCACTTGTTGTTCTTTGTCTTGTTGATTATAGCCATTCTAAGAGGTGTGAGGTGGTAGCTCATTATGGTTTTAATTTGCATCTCCCTAATTGATAGTAAAGTTGAACATTGTTTATTATATCTATTGACCACTTCTATGTCTTCATGGGAGATGTGTCTTTTCAGGTGTTCTGCCCATTTTTCAATTGGATCATTTGTTGTTTTGTTGTTGAGTTGTATGAGTTCTTCATATATTTTAGATATTAGCTACTTATCAGAGACGTTGTTTGCAAATATTTTCTTCCATTCATTTGGTTTCCTCTTTACTTTGTTGACAGTGTCCTTTGCAGTTCAGTAGCATTTTAGTTTGATACAGTCCCATTCATTTATTTTTACTTTTACTTCTCTTGCCTTTGAGGTCAAGTTCATAAAGTCCTCTCTGAATCCAAGGTCTGTAAGTTTAGTACCAATGTTTTTCTTCAATGCAGTTTATTGTTTCAGGTCTTATGTGGAGGTCTTTAATCCATTTTGAGTTAATTTTGGTATATGGTAAATGTTCAAAGTCCAGCTTTCATTCTTTTGCATGTGGTTTTCTAATTTTTCCAATACCATTTATTGAAGAAGCTTTATTCTCTCCATTGTATGTTCTTTCCTCCTTTGTCAAAATTTATCTGTCCGTATATTTTTGGGTATATTTCTAGATTTTTGATTCTGTTCCATTGGTTTGTGTATTTCTCTGCCAATACCAAGCTGTTTTGATTATTGAGGCTTAGTAGGATAGACTGAAGTTAGGGAGTACGATACCTCCAGCCTTATTTTATTTTATTTTTTTTTTGTGGGATTGCTTTGGCAGTTCAGGGTCTTCTGTGGTTCCATATAAATCTGATGATTTTTAAAAAATGTTTCTCAAAAGAATGTTCGTGGGATTTTGATGGGAATTGTATTAAATCTGGGTAATATGGCCATTTTGACTATGTTGATTCTTCCAATCCATGAAAATGAAATATTCTCTTAATGTTTTCAAGATTTTTTCTGTGTTTGGTTTTTGAAAGTTTGATTGTAATGTGTCTTGGTATAAGTTCTCCTTACTTGGAGTTTATTTAGCTTCTTGGATGTTTATGTCTATGTCTTTATCAAATTTTGGAAGTTTTCAGCCATTATTTCTTTAGTTTTTCTTTCTGTTGCTTTATCACTTCTCCTTTAGGAATCCCACATTGTGTGTATTGGTCTTGATATCTCACAGGTTCTTTAGACTCTGGTCTCTTTTCTTCAATCATTTTTCTTTCTGTTTATTAGACTTGATTATTTTCATTGTGTTATCTTCAGGTTTGCTGATTCTTTATTCTGCCTGCTCTTTGAATCTTTCTAATGATATTTTTTATTTTCCTTATTGTGCTATTCAACTCCAGATATTATTTTTTGGTTTCTTTTTAAGTTTTTAGTTTTATTAATATTTCCATTTTGTTAATCCATTGCTTTATTGACTTTCTCCTGGTTTTGTTTTGTTTTGTCCTTTGAGCATCTTTAAGATATTTATTTAAAAATTTTGTCTAATAGATCTATCATCAGGTCTTTTTGGGTCACAGTTTCTATTGATTTATTTTTATCCTTTAAATGGGCTATACTTTACTGGTTCTTTGAATGGCTTGTAATTTCTCATTGAAAACTGGACACATATCTAATAATATGTATGATAATTATGAAAGTCAGAATCTCCCCATTCCTCAGGTTTTGCTGGGTTTGTTGCTGTTTGTTTATTTATTTATTTAGACAGTTATAGACTCTCTCTCTCTGTGCCAGAAATTGGCCTGAAATGTAATTTTAAGATTTTTTTCTGAACCTGTACTATCCCCTAGGAGTGTATAGTGACTTTTTAATCCTCTCATTTATATAGTTGCTTTTGAGTGACCTGTTCAGTAATGTCTGGCTTCCAAAGGTAGGAAAATAAAAAAGTTAAGGAGGAAAATAATAAGAGTCTGGCCATGCAAATCCCTTGGTAGTTGTGTCAGCCAGAGAGGGTGGGCTTGCAGCAGTGGAGGAAGGTGCAACCACAA
The DNA here is from genome assembly GCA_004027555.1 of Craseonycteris thonglongyai. Classification (NCBI taxonomy): domain Eukaryota; kingdom Metazoa; phylum Chordata; class Mammalia; order Chiroptera; family Craseonycteridae; genus Craseonycteris; species Craseonycteris thonglongyai. Next base: position 8,692 of record PVKE010044485.1, on the reverse strand, counting down.
CGACCACCTGCCTCTTTTTCTGCATCTCTAAGATTAGAAGTCACTATCATCCATTAGATCATAGGTCTCTGACATTTAGAGGACAGATTCCTTTTGCACACTGTGGCTCCCACAAGCTGTGTGCAAGAAGCTCCTGGAAGTGCTTACAGATTCCTTCCAGTGTGGCTGAGGGTGGATTATGTGTAGCTGCTACTGTGTTAAGAGCTGAAATTTACTAAAATTAACTGCAGTTTATAAAACTCTAAGCCTTCCTCCTGGAATTGACATCCTTCACTATACTCCAGACTTCCAAAATAGTGACATTAGACAGAAACTACCATTGCAATTGTTTAGGTGTGGAAACAGATTTCTGGTGCTTTTTACTCTCCCATTTTCCCAGAATCCTCTGTAAATAGTGCTATTTTTATTCACAAAAATCCAGATTATTGTATTTTAATATGTAGTACTGTTAAAAAATTATAAGTAATTATTATTAGAAAAAGTTTTGTAATGTTTATTCCTGAAACACAGAACTTATGTAAAAATGTACAAGCTATTCAGAGAGAAATCTATGTTACAACATAAAATGATTATTGTAACGATTAGTCTCCTATTATGCTCCACACAGAAGAGTCAGATTATCTGTTCCTTAAGCAGCCTACATTTCTTTTTTTCTCACAGACTTCAGAAAACATATAGCAAACTCAAATGTTCAAGGAGTAGTATTATTAGTATAAGTATGCTTTGGGTTTTGGGATAAGTTTACAAAAATTCTAAATGAAATGTTAATTCAAATGTGATTAGAGAGATAAGCTGAGAAAAAGGCCTTCATAAATTTGACCTAGTTAATACTGTAATGGAATGTCATATTCCAACATAAACCCTTCACTTAAAATCTCTGGAGATATACATTGGAAATTTGACTTCTTGGTCTATGATTTGCTCTCCAAATTTTAAGTTATTTTATTATAATATATTGAGGAATAATGAGAATTTAAAGGTATCAGCAATATAAACATTTTATATGTTACAGTATACCTTCAAGTATTTAATGTAATCATTTTAGTGATGTATGTGGAACTGTCTTCTTCCAGTTATATCTTTCTACCCTATACGATAATTAATTCACTCTATAATCTAGGCAATGTCCTCCCTGAACTTGATTATTTATAAAACAAGAATGATGCTTGTCTATAAACTAGATAATTATGGTGGGTGAAGTGAAAATCAATATTATAATGTACTTTGAGAACAAGATGCTAAGTAAGCATTAGATATTATAATGTACTTTGAGAACAAGATGCTAAGTAAGCATTAGATATTGGGAGATAATGAGGCAGTTAGTTTCTATAAAGCAGGTCATAATTTGAATACTACAGACCCAAGTAAATGATTAAAAGGCTTTCATATAGAAAGTCAATGACTTCTGGCATTGTCATTCTATTAGGATCATTAGTCACTGAAGTGAAAAAAATATGCTAACTTTATAAAAACAAAAGACTAGGGATATGTTCTGAACCCTGTATTTAAGAATATTGCGAAGTGCTTGTGATATTGGAATTCATAACTTTATTCTTAAGTAACTGCGAAAATTTCCATTTACCCTAATGTTTAGAAATTTACATCTATTTAATTCTTTGTTTATATTAAATACTTAGTTCAAAAGCAACCTTTAGCATAAAGTTTGAGAAAAATTATGTAAATACTTAATTTACACTACTGTTTACATAGTTTACTTGAAATTATTGTGGTAAATATTATATCCACAAAAAATGCAAATCATTAGTTAAAAACTTTTCTAAACTAGTCCTAGTTAATAACAATTAATCAAACAAAAACATTAAACCTATTAGAGAATTTAACATACCAATAAAATTTCACTGATAATTATGAAAATTAAAATATGCTTATCACTGGGTAATACAGAAATTTGTTATAATGAATATATTGCCAGATATTAAACTGATAGATTTTTTAAGATGTTAGCTTTGAAATGGAGGGCTTTGAATTCTGCCACATTTATTACTAGTTTGGTGTGTTCGGAAAGTTACTTAATCTGAACCTCATTTCCATCAAAGGATTTTAATCAAAACTAAATGATATAATGACAGTCAATCACTTGGTACAGTATTCATTACTAATAAATGTTAATTACTTCCACTGTTGTTAGTTTAATTATTATAAACTTGAGAGAAGCACAACAGTAAAATTGCCTCTGATGCAGAATAATATTTGCTAATTGTCATGAATTTGGTATATATCTAGCACTTTCTTTCCAACAATTAAAGTTATTGTTTTGTTTTACTTCCTTTGCCAGAGTGCTTATGAAGGGTTAGATAAGGTGAACTGAGGAAAATATAATTCTTGATGATAGGAAAAAGAGTTCTTAAAACTCTTCTTTTTGCCTGTGATGATATTAGCATAGAACATATTAAGAAAATTTCAGTTAAATGAGAAGGGATTGCTCATATAATTTCTAAATCAGAATTAATTCATGGAAGCTATCTCAATGAAATCAACATCTGAACATGATTTTATACAGATATAAATATATCACATATGCATAAACATATACATGTACACATTGTAATAATATCACAGTGAAATAGTGACTATTCTGTATGCTCAAGTAAAGATGCTAAATGATACAGAAAATGCTTATTTTGTTTGGTTACAATTCTGCTAATTTTTCTGTTGTCTAGTAATACTGCACATTTTAAGCCTTTTTGTTCTTCATTGACCTGACAACTTAAATATACGTGGCGGTGAAATAAAGGAGAAATGTGATTTTTATAGTTCTTGTAATATCTTTATTTGCCCTCCTTTTGAAATGTATGCAAAAAATGTTATAGATCTTTTGATTAGGATATTGTGCACAATGCAACTAAACTATATGCCAGCACACCATTAGAATCAAATAAAAAAACCTACTGTGAATAGTAGCATTAAAAAAAGTGGTGATATATGATGACTTAACAATTCTGCAGAACTGTCAAATCCACTGTGACTAATAAATTGTCCATTAGAAGAAAATTGTCCTTTATTTCTTTATTTTAACCACCTCAGCTAAATTTTTGAAACTTCTAAGGCAAAGGGGAGTTAATGTTATGTAAAAACAATCTTATGTTCAATTTTTTTCTGTAATTCTTCAATTTTAAATATTTCATGGCGTATACTAAATGAATTGATATACTAATCACCAGAGGTAGTACTACGTATTAAATATACAGTCAGTTCTCTATTTCCATGGGTTACATACCCATAGACTCAACCATCTGCAGATTGAAAATATTGAAAAAAATGTTGCATTGTTGCTGACTTGTACAATGTAGTTAGGACTGTGATGATTCCATTTGTGCTAAACAGATACAGACTTTTTCATTTCTTGTCATTATTCCCTAAACAAAGTATAATTACATCAATTATATCAATTTACATTGTACTAGTTATTATAAACAATCTAGAGATTTTTAAAACATAAGGGAGGATGTGTGTAGGTTATATTCAAATACTATGCCATTTTATGTAAGGAACTTTGGCATCTGTGGAGTTTGGTATCCACATTGGGGACCTGGAACCAAACTCCACAGATACTGAGGGTTGACAGTATATGTGTTTGTGTGTGTACATGTGTATATACATATATGAAGTGTAATAAAAAAAAACAGTGAATGCTTAAATTTAAAAAATTATTATAGTAAAAGACATATTGCCATTAATCCCCCTCACCCTTGCTTCAAACACACATACCCCATCTTTATTACCACTTACTGAAGCAGTTCTAGAAGTCCTCTTTTGTGTCTTTAGCTGTGCTGTCATGGCTGCCTTGATGTCCTGAATTGATTCAAAATGTTTACCTTTCATGGTCATTTTGACTTTGGGGAAGAGCCAGGAGTCATATGGTGCCAGATCCAGTGAATAAGATGGTTAAGGACACACTGTAATGTTTTTATTGGACAGAAATTTATGTAAATGCGTTGTTAATGATCCACGATTTACAGCACACTTTAAACCACACCTTCTCTCAGCTGTAGCTCACAACCAACTGACTACTCCGAACAAGTTGAAACTTGTCACACTCTGTTACTAAGGTCCGATGTACCATTTCCCCCATATGGAAGATCCCTGCCTTCCTTGTTGGATAGCACTTGAGAACAGTATTCACTGTCACTGTATTTTTTATCAAACCTTGTATATGAACGACATAATGCATTATATGTCATATATATATTTACACACATACATACATATGATGTAATGTTTTATGTGTGTGTACATGTGTGTGTGTGTGTGTGTGTGTGTATATATATATTACTCCAAAAAGTAGAAAATTGAAATGAAAAAGCCCAATATGGAAGAACCAACACTAAACTTGAAACTAGAAAACCTATATTTTTATACCACTCCTTCTTACTTTTGGGTTTGTAATGAGTCTGTGAAATTCAAAATTCTTCATTTCCTTTGTTGTCTAAACATGACACCCTAATTCTACTATGGCCTGTCTAAGCAGGCAATAGATTTCAGTTGTTCTGTCAGCAAATCATTTTTTAAGAACAAAGATGCTTAGCTTTGATGATTATCTCTGTGTTGAGAGAAAATTAATTGGGTAGATAAATTAATGCATGGAATGAAATGAAAAACAGGATGAAATACACACAGAGAGAGAAGCCAAGAGAATCACCTGTGTTGCTTCAAAGAAAATTGAAGATTCACTGAACATAGCACTTTTGAAAAGTTTAGTTTTTAAGACTGCATGCATATATATATGTATATATCAAAGACAGTTAATTTTTTTTTCTCATGAAGTTCAAACTTTAATGTATTTAATTTTGCCATATAATTTTTTAGTCACAGAGTACAAACTTTTTACTCATTTGATTTTGCCATATAAATGAGTAAAAAGTTTGAGCCCTCTGACTAAAAAGGAAAACTTAGCTATTTTTTATTTTATTTGTGACTCTAAATTCTGACCATTTTCGGGGAGGAGGAGCAATTGTTTCATTTATGTCTTTTGAGGTGATAACGTTTTAAGCATAAATTGATCATGCAAGGGTAACATAGATATGCTGATGCTTGTTTTCTGTTTTTAGAATCATATTTTAATTGATATTTGGTATGGTAGTTATATGAATGAGATATATGAGTATACATATTTCAATAATTCTAGGAATTGTATATGTAGAAACATTTCTTTAAGACATATATCAAAACTTTTCTCAATATTTGTAGAGGAATTTTGAGCTAGATGAAGATACTTTCTTTCCTTCCCTATCTTACCAGCTGAACAATGTTTCTCCACTTGTTTTTTATATGTATAAGATGAATAGAATTGAAATCTTCAAAGTAAAAGTACAAGGGTATGATTAATACATTCCTGAATAATTTGTATCTTCTGTAGTCATGATCAGCCTGTGATTATAAATTCACATGCAAGTACACTTGCAAGTCCACTTTTGTTTTAATTTAGATATAGTTGCAAAGTACATTTTTACTTGTATATTTGAATTTAAGTATTGTATTTTACAAGATTATGCTTAACTAAACATGAGCAACAGTTAGTCAGTTACTGTTTCTTGAGTATATAATCTATTCAGGATATTTTATAGACACTCTAAGTATAAAAATTATTTATATGGGGAAGCTGGGATGGCTCAGAGGGTTAAGCGCTTGCTTTGGAGCCCCGGGGACCAAGGATCAAATCCCTGCTCCGGCCCAGGCGGACCCACATGCTGAACTGGGGTGTGCTTCCTGAAAGCGGTGAGGCCCCCAGTTCAGTTAAAAAAATAAAAATAAAAAAATAAATAAAAACAAAAAAACAACAAAAAAATTATTTATTTGGCTTAGTATTTTGCTAAGGAGACCAGGCATACATCTATGGTGGAGGCAACATCAGAAAGACCTGGGGGTAGAAAAGCTCAGAATGTTTTTGAGAGTTATTGAGTTGTTCAGGGTGGTAACTACTTATGAATGTTTTATTTAGCAAGCATATTTGTAAATTTAAATTTGTATAAAGTAATTTTGATATAAAATATTGATTTGTGCACATGATACTTCACAATTAAAAAATTAAGATATCACTGTGTTTTTAGTTTACTACAAATTATAATTTTCTTACTAAAATATAGGACAAGTAAACATGGTATAGTTTGTATTTAAAAAACATGAGTCTATACACACTCAAAACTTTTCTTTTTCCTCCTGTAGAATGAACAGATAATTCCTAATAATTGAAATGAGTAGTTACACAAGATTTTCCTCTTCTTCCTTTTTGTAGTTATTCTTCCCTCCAATTTGGGCAATGAACAAAGCAAACAAAGTATATAGTCTGTTGATCAATCACTGTGTAAGTGTGTGTTGGGGGAAATATTTTATTGTGACAATGAGTTGAAACTACTTTTCACCTCCAAGTTGTAAAATTGAACCGATAGTAAAGACATGATAATAAAAACAAAAAATATGTGGAAAGAGACTAGATGCTGTGTTGCTGTTAGCTATATACTTATGAATGTTGCATTTGAGAAATTTTGCATATTAAAAAAAAGGTAAGTCTAGGACTTTTGACATTGAATTATACTGGTAATATGTGTATATTGATACAAAGGAACAAGTGATGGGATTGCTGTACTCTTGGAAGTGCATGAGACAAGAAAGAACCTTCTTTCCATAGATTATATCTATGTGGAATTTACTGGATTTTTTTTTTTTTTAATACTTGTGTTTAATACAAAATGCTGCATATACACTTTTGGTAAAAAGCCAGTTTTAAGATGAGATGTTTATAGCTGTGGAAAGAAGCCAATAAATAACTGGGTTGGAAATGTTGAATAAGATTTCCTGTTTTCTGGTTATGCTGTATGAAGTAAGATGAATTGTTTCTTCTGTGTACTTCCTTGCTCTTTGCAGAAAGATGAACTGCTTCTTTTGTGTATTTCACTAAATCTAAATTCAGCACAGAATTAACCAACTTACTATCACTTCTGTAGGTTTTTACCATTTATGAAATCAGGTTTAGTGTTTAAGGCAATTTTAAGTGTACTCTCAGGCAACAGTGAAATGCTTCCATTAAAAAACTATTACCAATATGCATTAGATGTCAACAGCATCATGCGCTATAAAATAAGGTTGATTAGAAACTCTTCTTTTAGAAGATCCATTTAGAATCTATGACAAGCTGGAGCGTTCTATATAAGCATACATCATTGCTTCGTGCATAGTCATCTAGATTTTTTGGTTTAAAATGAATTTCCTATTTTACATGTATATTACACTTCCTAAAATGTGCTAAAGAAATTTATATACTGAATGTGATAGTATTTCATTTTAATGTAATGATTAATCTAGATTCTGATAAGAATAATCTCAGATTAAAATGAGTCTTCATGAATGTGGCTTAAACTTATCAAAATAAATCTAATATTTATTGCCTAAATGTTTTCACAAGAACTTAGTTGATAAAGTATATTTCTGTCTGAATCAGAAGTGATAGGGTAGGTAAAAAAAAAAATGTCTATTATGGACATTTGACTATATCAATAAAATGTTAATATTCTGGCTAATGCTACATAATAATTAAGGAATACTTAATTTATATATCAGTTTAAAGAATTTTTTCTCATGCTCTTAGCCATGGGCTGGTGTTCAGATAAGAAATGGAAAGTAAAGGTTTGGAGAGGCTTTTCAAAGTAGTCCAATTGTGCAAAATAAAATAGCAATAGGAGAAAGCCAGACATTCTGTGTGGTCTAGCAAAAATTAAACATTGCCTTCTCAAGAGGTCACTTATAATGAAGTCAGAAGTAACCTGGCATACTTGTCAGAAATGGACATAATTTCTGACTGTGGGTGGTGAGCACATAATGTAATACATAGAAGATGTAATGCACAATTGTACAATTATGTGTTTGTGTATATATATATATATATATATATATATATGTATGTGTGTGTGTGTGTGTATATATATATATATATAGTCTATAATTAGCTCATATATGTGCACATAATTTCTATATTATATTTATATATGGAAAAAGGCACTTTCAGGCACACACAATTTTATTTTTATATGCACACACTATAATGGATGTTATAGTCAATAAACTTGTATATGGATCTGTATGTAAATATGTCCATATGGTCATTCCTTTGCCCGCCATGGACACTGAGATGTGTGTCTTTTTTTGTCAGGAGGGGATTCATTTGGTTAATTCAAAAAGACAAAAAGTACAATGACCCAAATTTTTGTAATTAAAAAGTAAACAACATAAAAATGTGTGCCTGCTTAGAATTAGAAGAGTCAGAATGAATAGAAATAAAGCATGCATGGCCATATGGAAAAGGATCTTCCAGATTTGTGATAAAGTCAGGATCCTCATAAAATTATTTTATTCCTCCTGGGTATAATCATGGAAGGCAGTATCCCATAGCAACTTAGAGCAAGGACATTGGAATCAAGGAGACAATGGCTCTGACTCTTGTGGGAACTTAGATGTATTCATTTCACTAAATGTTAATTTTATATGTATGTGTATTAGTACATATATTCTTATCACATAATTATTTTAAAAATTACATGAGGTACTGTAATAGGGAAAAATAATAGAAAAGGACAAGCACTGTTTTGATCACACTATTTAAAAATAAGAAAACTAATATTTACTGAGAACGTACTATTTAGTTACCACAATTCACTCTCATTTTACATGGGTAATTCTT
>PVKE010044484.1:0-12997 GCA_004027555.1 Craseonycteris thonglongyai | reverse complement strand
AAAAAAAAAAAAAAAAAAAAAAAAAAGGAAAAGAAAAGAAAAACAATCAGTCAATCAATTAATAAATAATGCAGTACCTATAGGGCTGTTGTGAGCATTCAATGACTAAACATACATCAAGCACTTAAAATAGAGTCTAGTACATTATAAGTACCAAGTCTACATTTCTTCTTGATTAAATAGTCATAGTCACTGACTTCAAGTTCTATAAGGACACTATTCCCCTTTTCCTTTCTCCCTAGCCTCAGACTCCAATCTACAGGGTGAACTTTTGGTGTTACCCAGTACTGTAGAAAGACAATAGTGACAAGTTCTGCTTCCATAGAAGGCAAAGGTTTACCCTCAGCACTTTCAGAGAACTAACTCCTCAATGTTAACCTTATATAATTCACACTTAAGCCATTCTTCAGAGATAACTGTCCAATAAGCAAAAGAAGTTACAATTTACTTCACAAAGCTACTCCAGTCAACTTACCATACTAGGGAATTAGTATTGTAAGTACAGAATACGATTGTTAGAGTATCTCTGATTTAACATACATGGTACATCCTCAAATCATATATGCATTTCTTCCTCAGCCATAAGCTGTTGTTCATCCAGAATGTCTCAGTTAGGGTGAACAGTGGCCTAGTACTGACCAACCACAGAGATACATTTAGAATTGAATATATGACGCAATGCTTTTTTAAACAGAGTCCTCTCTGGGGCTTTGCAGTCAGGCTATCAGGAAATCTGTTCAACTATTCCCTGCTCACCTACTTCTGTCTTAACCATGCTGGAAGGACTTGGAACAGCCAACAGTTACATTTTTCAACAACTTAGGAAAATATTTCTTCAGGATAAAATCAAAACGCACAGAGGAATACAGTGAGAAGACAGAAAGAAAAGAGAGAGAAACTGGATTCAGCCATGTCTGAAGCTAAAAGAACTGAATTTTTCAGATACATAAACCAATAAATCCTTTTTTTTGTTTTTGTTTTTTTCTTTACAGAAGCCACTTTGGTTTGAGTTGTGTTTCAGCAGCATGCAACTAAGACTTCTGTCTAATATACATGCACACCTGCATAACCCTAACATGATCAACTGAATAAATGATTGCTATTAAGTTGTTCCCTAGAACACCTCGGATAGGAATAGAGGCAGGGTGCAGATCATTAGCATAAAATTTTTCTAATGGATCATTGTTTCCAAAATCCTTCTGGCTCAAAAAGGTAGTGAGTGAGAAAAACTCTTGGAAGTCTGCTCCTTCTTCCCCGGCTTCTTACCTGCTCCCAAATCATTGTGATGACAGACTCTTAATGCTTTCAGTACCACCAAGAGCACTGGAACTCTACCCCATCACTGCTGCTGCTTCTATGACCGAAGGAAATGTCCTTATCCTGATGGGAGCTGTGTGCCAGCCATATACAAGTAACTGCACAAATGTGGTGTGCTGAGAGTAGAGGAGGTTGAAGGTGCCTTCGAGGCATTCTTAGGCTCTTCTGCACAAGTGCTCTCTTGGCTGCTCTGCTCTCACTACCATCAGCGAACAAACCATCCATTTGCTCGTAGGAACTTACAGGCTCTCTTTCTCACCCTTCTGACAGCGCAGTATTTGTTTCTCTCATTGCCAGTTTACTGCAGAATAACTGAGAAGCCTGGGCCTCAAGCCTCGAGTCCCAGGTAGAGATAAGACTCTTTCCTCATTAATTATTTCTCTGCCCACCCAATGCCAGATCAGAAAGTTCAGCCCTTCCATAGTTCCTGAGAGGTTATTACCCTTCTTTCTCAGTCCCTACATTTAGATCCTAAGCACTTGCATGGAAGTATCGTATCAACATATTTACTTTTAGAGGCTTTTGCTACATATTACTATACAGGTCTACTATATGCAGCAGTGAGTGATTTGAAGGAACCTAAAGTATATAAATGGTTTCTGATTTCCATTTACAGGATAACTGTTAACAAAAATAAAAACAATCAGAAAACAACTACTAAACTATAAGCCGTGAGTTGTAAGAACAATTAGATTTTAATTAAAACATGTTTAATCGAGTAGATGTTTTACGTTTTTAGGATGAATATTTCTCCAGAACTTTAACGTCAGCAAGTTCTCAGACATTTGTATGGCAGGGACAGAATGCAGACATATTTGCATACCTAGAGGCTGCTGATTACATTGACTTCAAAGTATGCAGCGCAAAGGTATCTGACCAAGGTGTAAATTGCCACATGCTATAGACAATTAGGATCCCTCATTGTTGTGATGTTTTATGTCAATTTGGAGGGCTTTTATTTTCTTTGGATGAGATTAACATTTAAATCAGTGAAGTTTTAGTAAGCAAACTGCCCTCCACATTGCAGGTGGGCCTCATGAAAGCAGTTGAAACCCGAATAGAACAAAAAGACAAGCTTCTCTGAGCAAGAGAAAATTCACCAGCAATCTGCTTTTGGACTTTGTCTGCACCATTCACTTTCCTGGGTCTTTGCCAGTCAGCCTTTCATCGGCACTATCAGCTCTCTTGTGTCTCTGGGTTGCTTGCCCTCAGACTGGGAGGCAACCCCAGGTTTTGAGTATGGCAGCCCACAGTGTAGATTTGAACTTGCCAGCCTCCGTAATTATGTAAGTCAATTCCTTATAACAAGTCTTTCTATATGTTTTAGTCATTTAGGGCTTTTATAACAAAAATACCATAGACTGGGTAGCTTAAACAATAGAAATTTATTTATCAGAGTTCTGGAGGCTTAGAAGTGCAAGGTCAAGGTGCTGGCAGATTTGGTTCCTAGTGAAGGTCGTCTTCCTAATTTGCAAATGGCTACATGCTTGCTGGAGAGAGAGAGCTATGGTCTTTTCATCTTCTTATAAGGGCACTGATCCCATCATGGGGGCTCCACCCTCATGAACTTCTTTACATCTAATTACCTCTGAAAGTGCCAACCACCAAACACCAACACATTGAAGATTAGGGCTTCATTATATGAATCTGGAGGGGTGGAGACCCAAACATTCAGTTCACAGCTATACACACACATATACACCCTATTGGTTCTGTTACTCTGGAGAACCCTGATTAATATAAATTATCATATCACAAAGTGTAATTTTGTGAGCACTGAAAGTCTGTAATTATTAGAGAGAGAGAGAGCTTAAAGATAACTGGGCTTCAGCAAAGACATAGAGAAATTAATATGATACCCTTTTAATTAAACGGTTAACAAGCACCTACTCATTATGAGGTACCATGCCAGATTCTAGATATACACAAATGATTAAGACACATCCTTTTTTATTTGTTTTATTGTTTTTGACAGAGAAAGAGAGAGAGAGATACAGAGACAGAGAGAAGGGGGAGGGCCCAGAAGTCTCCATAGTTGCACATCATTGGTTTTTCCACATAGTTTCATTCCACAGGTGGGCGCGGGGCTGCACAGGGCAGGAACTGGGCTGGGGTCTTACCCGGTGAGAACTGAACTGGGGGCACTCCCCATTTCAGCATATGGGTCCGCATGGGCTGGGGTCGGGATTCGATCCTCGGTCCCTAGGGTTGCAAAGTGAGCACTTAACCCACTGAGCCATCCCAGCTTCCCTAAGACACATTCTTTATGTGATGATACTCACTGTATAATAGCACATAAAAAATAAAAACTCATTTCTGGAGATTAAATAGATGGCCATGGAAGGCCTCTTAGAAGAGCCACTAGAATAAATGCTTCAAGAATTACTACAAACTTGACAATTGGAGGTAGGAAGAGCATTCTAGTCAGAAGCAGTAGAATATGCAAAGAAGTGAATGGATAAGAATGCATGGCACATTTAGAAAACTGAGCAACACAAATATTTGTGACTGAACTATTAGCTGCTATGAGAAAGTCATTAGAAAATTAATTAAAGAATAGCATGAGTTAATGCTAAAGGTCTTGGCTGGAGATATAAATGCATATTAGAAAATACCTTAAAATATTGATGGAGACATGAAGTACAGTTATGTTATAAGGATCTTAAAAATAAGATGTTGACAAGAGTTAATAGCACAAGGGCAATACTATAAATTTGGTGTTTTGAGTTGGGTCTAGGAATGTTTGGGTCCCCCTTCCCCTCCAAGGAATTGGAGTGGGGGTGGGCAGGAGGGAATAACTATTACAATATGAAATCCTTCAGGAGTACGCACATGAAGCAGGAAAGTTCTGAATTTTGGTGATGGATATGGAGGAAGAAAAGAGAATCCAGAAGAGTCTTTTTTTTTTTAAATAGTAGATTGGTTTGTTTGTATGTTTTAAGATTGATTCCATTGTTTGAGAGGTGGGTGAGAGAGAGAGAGAGAGAGAGAGAGAGAGAGAGAGAGAGAGAGAGAGAGAAAGAGAGAGAGGTGGGGCAGGGCTCAGAGCAGTCTCCATAATTGTACATCATTAGTTGTGACATGGTTTCATTCCACACAGGTGGATGTGGGGCCACACTGGGTGGGAACCAAACTGGGAGCCTCCAACATGGGAGGCAAGAACTTTTCTGCCATCCCAGTGGGTACCAGTTGTGCCACAGTTCAGCATATAGGTTTGCATGGGCTGGGGTGGGATTTGATCCCCAGACCTTGTGGTTATAAAGCAAGGGCTCAATTTGTTGAATTGTCCTGGAAACCCCTAAGTGGCTGGTTTTTACTGATCAAATTTGCACATTGAAGAAGGAAAAGGTGCCAAGAATAGCATCAGATTTTTAGGCTTGGAAACTGAAGTAATGACAAAAAATACAAAGAGAGGGTATCATAATAAAAGAAAGGAAAGTAACTTAGTGAGAAAGATGATGACTTGATTATGAACATGCTGAGTATTAGGTGATGGCAATATTTATACATGTAAATAACATGCATATGATAAAACTCAGTCAGAGCTTGACCTAAGAAAGTCATTTAAAAATATACAACATAAAAAATATAACTAACTGATAACATGTAAATTTTTCATAACATTTAGGAAGAGGAATAGTGACAGATTTTAGTTAAATTTTCTCCACTTAAAATAAAATTTTAACATTAATGCAATATTTAGTCCAAAGCAATAATGTGGGTTTTTAATATAAATCACCATGTGCAGATTTTTGATTACTACATAACCTATTTAATACTCATTATATTGTGATGTGATGACTTTATTTTGTATTGGTAGTAAAGTAACTATACCCAGAGACAGAAAATAGATCTCTTATGTAAGGGGACTTTTATTACAAAATGTACTTTGAAGCTGTGTTCTGCCACTTGAAATTCATAAAGCTTAGCCATACAGGAAGTAAAGCCATTATACCCCAGGGGTGCCAAAAAATGTATGCGCATTTTAAGAGACATTATCTATGTATCACTTTTTGGAGTTGAATTGAATTATGGTAGCAATGTATAGTATGATGTTCACTCAAAAGATGGTGTTAATCAACTGAATGATAACATCACCGTGCAACAGGCAGGACAGTCAAAGAAAATGGCAGAAGCATGGTTGGCATTTGAGGAACACAAGACCACTTTGAAATGGTATTTGAAGTTCAAGAACATTGTGAAAGTACAATGATAATGGAGGCATGAGTATGCAACAGAACCTCCAACACACCTAACAATCGCATGAATTAGTGATAAGTTTGGTAAACTGAAACAGCACTCGCAGTGATACAAGTGAACACTTTGATCAACATTTCTCACATAGTAGGTCCCTATAATCATAAGTGTCTGGAAGCTGATGGTGACCACTGTGAGCACCTCTTGTAGTTGCAGAAATCAAACGTGATTTGTCATCATCTTTTGTTATCAGTATAGATTATTACATATTTAATACAGATTTTTTCTCTCTTAAAATATGTATACATTTTTTGGCACCCTCTGTATTTATAACAGATACAAGAAAAGAAAGAAATGTCATAAAATTATCAGAATAATTGACATCAACTCAAAAAATAATGCCATCAAGATCACTAAATGCAAGAAAAAAAACTATCGACATTCTTTTATGGTTTTTTGAAAAGATAGTCTGAAGTTGATATTATTTTATTGTATATAATATTTTAAATATTCACAATAAATATGGCAAAGCTATACATTTATGTTAAATCATCATGGGTCCAAAAATATATGAAGGAGTACGTATTTCAGACTTCATCTGCACCATTGGCCCCTGTGAGTTTCTGCCTCATATATAATTTACAAGGGCTGGCTGGAAAAAAAACAGCCGTAAGTGCCTCTATTTTTCATATTACATGGCTGGATACTTTCTGGACAGCCCTCATATATACCGGTATGTATATTTATATTTGAGACTGTTCTGTACTCTTGTATTTAAAGAAAACTTCTAAGGAATATCATAGATTAGTACACATTCATTCAATTTTCTATAGATTTTACATTATAATAATCTATATTTATTCTCATAACCCAAATCTCCTCTAAAATCATGACAAATGTAATCAGTCAGGCAAAGATTATTATTGTCAGTACATCTTAGTCTGACAACCGATATTCTATGCATTCAATGGCATACTCTCCCATTAATCCAGAGCTTGCATCTCAAATCAAAAGACCTATACAAAACTGCTAACAGAAACATCAACATGCCAGGATTTCAAAATTTCAGGACAAGTAGCTTCCATGTGCATCTGCTTTAATTTACATGATTATGACAATAGCTAACTAGGCTTTTTCTTACTGAGATTAAAAAAAATTAAACATTACACAAAGACATATTATAGTAATAAACTACCCTGGACATTAGTAACTGGGTCATAAGTTATATATTTTTTTCCACTTACAAGCAATGTGACTTTGAAAAATAATTAAAGTTCTGAGAGCCTCAATTTGCTTCTCTGTAAAATGGGATGATATGCTTTCCCAGACAAACTAACACATTTGCTGAGGAAATCACATTAAGAAAGTATGCATATGAAAATATTTACTATACCAAGTATTTTATTATCTATGTGAAGTGTCCACCCACAGGTTACCTGGCACAAAGTGATAAATGGTAGTGATTATTTCTTTCATTATACAGATGAAGAGAAAAAGTAGTCCATAGGGAAAGACAGAGTCCCAAAGCCGTGATGGTCTTATGTACCCTGCTCCACAAGTTGTGGTCTGTCCTCCACAGGAAATCCATTGGTCAGGGTTGCTCTTATAATCATCGATAATCCATTTTAGAAATAGGGGGAATATACTACATAAGAATATATAATGAACATATATATTTATTGGTCGCTATATAATTCATTTTCATTTGAATTTAGATATTATTGCTTTTTTAAAATGCTGGGGGAAGCCGGGATGGCTCAGTGGGTTAAGCACTCACTTTGCAGCCCTGGGAACCGAGGATCAAATCCCAGCCCTGGCCTGTGTGGACCCATATGCTGAACTGGGGAGTGCCCCCAGTTCAGTTCTCACCAGGCGAGACCCTGGCCCAGTTCCTGCCCTGTGCAGCCCAAGCCCACCTGTGGAATAAAACTATATGGAAAAAGTAGTGATGTGCAACTATGGAGACTGTTCTGGGCCCTCCCCCTTCTCTCTGTCTCTGTCTCTGTCTCTGTATCTCTCTGTCAAAAACAATAAAAATAAATCTTTAAAAATAAATAAATAAAAATGCTTTCTATTCTCTTTTTGCAGTGATAAAATGAGTGTTTTAGAGCTATATGTAGTTTTCTTAAGTAAAATTGGTAAAGATAAATAATAGTTGAGAATTATTTTAATTATCACATTATATTAAACATTAGTACAATAAATGCTTCTGGCATAGAACTGAAATGTTTGAACAATGTTTTGTCCATCTGATTGTTACATGTTTCTATAAATTCCTTTTTCTAAGATATATTGTATAATACATTAAAACTCAGTCTAAGAGTTACCAGAAATCCTTCCAAATCCACAGAACCTGAAGAGTAAAAGAAATAACAAAACTAATATGCGCAGCCTCATGTCACATTCTTATGGTTTAATGTTTTCTTCTACACACTGTAAGCTCACTAGGGGCAGTCTTATTATCTATCTCTTATTCATTGCTCTATTGCCCAGAGTTTAACACAATGCCTTGCAAATACATGGTGCTCAATATTTAGTAATAAATAGAATAAAAACCTGTTTTCCTTGTTTTTATAAGTTTTCATTTTCAATTTATAGAACTAAGGACACACCTCATTCCTGAGAACATAAAAAAGGAATTCACTATTTTGTCAAAAAAAAAAAAAATCATGCCCCAGTGCCACAATTTGGTAAGCATGTCTCCCAGGGAGGAGTGAAAAGATCACTGGGTGTGGTCCCAAAATGTGGCTTTTCATGCTCTTTCCCAATTGCAATATATCCTCAAGCAAGTCACTTAGCTTCCCATAGGCATCCATTTTATGATCGGTAAAGTGAGGTTAATGCCTACCTTATCTATTTCCCAGGACCATTGTGTTTTAAGACATAAGTGAAATTATGTATGCTATAGGACCTGGTAACCCGCGAAGTGCAGTGACAACTGGAAATGAGTATAAATCTTCATCCAGCCCCTGAATAAGAACAAATGTGACTTGTCACAAGCCAAGATCTATTATTAGGCAGAATATATTCTGATAGTTTGGGAACACTCTTTTTTATTTTTATTTTTTCCAGTCAGTAGAATAGATATTATACAGATTCTTTCACTGCACCCTAAGATACTGAGTACCCAGATATTTGATTTATAATTCTATTATGGAGTTTCATGATCTCATATAACTCACAGCTGTAATTGGAGGTTAGGATGCATCTGTGTGTGTGTGTGTGTGTGTGTGTGTGTGTGTGTGTGTGTGTGTGTGTGTGTGTATCCTTTTACATGTAGGAAGAGGAATGCCAAACAAGTTAAACTAAATTGAAACTCTGAATAAAATATTGGTCTATAATATGCTGCTGGAAAGTTGGGGGAGAAAGGTTACAGAGAGCTATGTTTGTTAGCTTTGTTATACAGCACCCATCATTCTGCCTTCTCTGTACATTCTGATCCTTGTGGCTTTCTACTCATATATACAGGAAGCAGCAAATAACAATACTCCCCACAGTAAACACGAGAGCACAGAGCTATATCAATGACCTGGTTGTTCATATAAGAGCTCTCAGGAGGTTTTTTTGATTTCTCCTGACAAGACATTATGTTTTCCACATCTGTTTACTGTCTATCTACCAGATGCCAGGCACTGAACTAAATGTGAGCAGGTAAGGGTATAATGTGACATGGAACATGCCCTGAACTACACAACTAAGTAGGCTATTATAATGGAAAATAACAACCAGGGCTAATTGAGCATCTATTATGCCAGACATTGTTCTAAACTCTACGTGAATGAACTTTTTTAATCCTTGCAATAATTCCATGAAATAGATACTATTATTATCCTCCTTTACAGATAAGAAAAACAAGAGGCACAGGCATAACTTACCAAGAATCACATTGTTAGTATGAGTTGGAGATAAATTGAAATCAGATATTCTGAAAACAGAGTACACATTTTAACCTCAGAACCCTGTGGATTGTGATTATCTCTCACTTCTTGCAATGTTTAATTTCAGTCCTCAGAAGAATCTGACCACAGTCTACAATTCATCTTCATGACTCTCGCAAAGCACAAAGGGACTTACGGTACGTCAATCAACAGAGCACCAAATGAGAGCTGTAGATAAAACAACCCTACAGGTTTAGTATCATGTTCCCTATTTGACAAATCGTGAATCAAAGAGGCTCATAGAAATCTAAACCAATCTTAATTTAATAATCAGGTCCTTTGCATTACAACATGGTATCTCTTTCAAAACCCCGGAGTAGCCATAAACAATGATGTAAATGAAAGTCTAATGACAAAGCTTCAGTTACCATAGAAAAGGATTGACATACTGTTCAAATTGCCACTGTACATCAGAGCTAAAAGTATACTTCAAAAATGAGTCAAGCAGGCATGCACTGAGTAAAAAATACATCCCAAATCAGAGCCAAGTGATAAAATCAATTTTGGTCATTTTTGTGGCTTTTCTACTCCTTGTGATTGTAGAGGGCCTAAAGAACTCTGGATGAGCTGACAATGTCTGCCAGTGTCTGATACTGCTCCTTGTTCAGGGCCTGGCTGGAATTGGGCCAAGCTTCAGCAAAGGAGCAGTCAGACATGAAGGCAAGATGCCTTGTACCCAAGATGCTAATGCCCACCCTTGCTAGGCCCTGTACCAAGCAGTCAAGGCTCCAGAAGGAAGCAGAACCCCATGCAAATGACTCAATTAAGAATAGCTTAATTAAAGGAATATTTGTAGAGGTATGACCAAGATTAAAGGTACCCACAAGCGAGGCTGAAGCTCCCAAAAGCAAATAACAGAAGGAAACCAATACTAATCCTAGGCCTAAAGGAGCAAGAGGGTGAATTTGTCTTGTAGGAGCCCAATGGGAGCCAGACCATGAAAAAGGGGCCCCACAGCTAGAACGATAGAAGGACACAGCCACAGTCGTAGACCCAGTTGCAAAACAGGCATGGAACAGGGAAGAATTCTTTGACTTCTCTCTCTGACAGCGCTCTCACCTGCCATTGACTGCAGCTGAACAAGAGCACAAAAAGTGTAGGGAGGGCAGCTGATGGAGGGTAATGAGCATGGCTCCCTTTTGAGTTCCTATCATTATCAGAATTCTTCCCAAATAAGGTGACCAGATTTTAACACTGGTAAAGCAGGACACCATTGACCAGGAGGGAGGGGGTTCTTGATTAAAAATTTGGTCTATCTCCTGCTGTTCCCTAGCTTGTCGTGCATTCTTTCCAAAAATCAGGACGTTTTTAAAACGCTGTAGGACAAATTGTTAAAAAGCAGGATGTCTGGTCACCTTACCCAAAGGTCCTGGTTTAGAACTCCCTCAACCTGAATCATGTATTCTAATCTCAGGGAAGTTATTTCCATCCTACGTGGTCTTGAATTCGATGCTGAAAACTCCATCCTTCTTCCTGACCAGGGCAAAGGTAGCCTCTTTCTTAAGGGTCTATGTCTTCCTGAGGGTTATCTCCTTGATGGCCCCTAAAACAAATGTAATCGTTCAGGATACAAGGAATCTCAAAAACAAAATACCTATTCTTTTGTCTTAGTGGGTATATAAATTTGAGAGGGTTTGGATTGGAATTGAGACATAAATTAATTCCCACTACCCCCACCACCCCCTACAGAACTGAAAATAAGACAAAATGGTATCTCTCCATATGTTAAAATTGTCCTCTGGAGGAGGACTTGTTGAGAGCTCTATTTATATAAGGATAAATAGTTGAACCTACACACAAGGTAAGAAGCTCATGTGTTAGAATGTAAAGAAACATGCAAGGAAATAATTGCACAGTACACATTCCTCACGAGCTTCCTATAGCTGTTAAAATATAAAAATCCATTTCACAACACTCTCAAATGCATCAGGAGTTTTGTTGATTGACTCTCCTAAAGCCCTCACATTTTCCTGTGGGGTGTGTAGCAACCTATCATTGTATGTGATTTATCTCCCAATCAATTGGCTTTAACCAGTTTTTTAAAAAGTCCCAAACTCACATCCAAAAAATTTTTAAAGGTTTTTTTCTTTTCCTTATTTTTTGTCTATAGAATCATACACAGAGGTGAGGTAGTATGATCTGAATGTAAGTGGCATTTGGGACTGAAGTACTGAATTCCAAATCAGGAATAAGTACAAGAGAAAAAAATTGTTTCCAAGGGCTGTCACCCTTACCATGACTAAATTTCTTATAATTTTAAGAATTAACGATCTTGAACAGTTGCAAGAGTTTCATATTCAAATATACAGTAAAAACTGAAAGTATAGATCATGTTTTCATTTATAAAACACAATGTTTCTTGTGGCCACTTCTCTCCAGCTATAATATTCCAATATATTGGATAGGCTATAATTGTATGTTATATACTAAAATACTGGTATATATTGGATATTATATACTGCTTTATATATATCAAATATTATATACCAACAATAACATTCTAACTATATTACTTTAACAATCTCTTACCTCATCAGCAAAAAGCTTTTAATTTATAAATGATTTATAAGTTTAAAAATGATTTGAATACTCATAGAATATTACTTGAAAATATCCAAAGGCAAAATACCAATTAGGGTGAGAGCCATCATGTATATAGTAGTGATTTTAAATATAGATATATAAAATGTCTTGTTAATCTTAATTAAAGGAGAAGAGCAAGTGTGTCAAAACTTATTATACTGCTATTCATTCACCTCTTAATAAGGAGCTGACCAAAAGCTCATGCAACTGAATTTGTGATCTCAGTCTTCTCATTGCTTTTGTTCAGTTATATTTCTTATATGACAGGTATCATACCATTCTTCATTTCTATATGGGAATATCTTTTAAGCAATTTGCCCATGTCTGTGAGGGTTAATTTAGTTGAAATGATATAAAATGATATATAAGTCCATTTAATCAGATATACATAGGCTTCAATGTCATCACATGCTGACTGGTTGAACATAAGCATCACGACAGCCACCAACTCCTGGGCACACAGACCCAGGAAAAATGGCAGCTTTTGTACATATTTCAAAATTCACATGCTTTATAATTTACTATACAGTTGATTCCCCTTTTCGTGGTAGTTACATCCTATACATAAACGCTGAATTAGTAAATACTGAGCCATTGTTTCTAAGGGAAATATGGGGTCAAATTCTGCAAGGCTTTGATCACAACATTTTTATCAACCAATTAATACATAACCTTGTTGTATGTAGGTTTAATGACCCTAATTTAACACACATTGATTCATTAACACTGACCTTACAGTCAAAAGCATTATAAGTCTCTTCTGAATGGAGTTTATCTAACATACACCACTTAAAAATCTACCTGTTTAGACACTTCGCTCATGAAGACATACATATGGCCAACAGATATATGAAAAAATGCTCCACTTCACTAGCAATTAGGGAGATGCAAATAAAAACCACAATGAGATACCATCTTACACCTGTTAGAATGGCTATAATCAACAAGACAAGGGATAACAA
>PVKE010044483.1:0-12997 GCA_004027555.1 Craseonycteris thonglongyai | reverse complement strand
AACTGAACTGGGGGAGCTCCCAGTTCAGCATATGGTTCTGCACGGGCCGGGGCCAGGATTCGATCCTCGGTCCCCGGCGCTGCAAAGTGAG
The DNA here is from genome assembly GCA_004027555.1 of Craseonycteris thonglongyai. NCBI lineage: Eukaryota > Metazoa > Chordata > Mammalia > Chiroptera > Craseonycteridae > Craseonycteris > Craseonycteris thonglongyai. The sequence goes on along the minus strand of PVKE010044483.1, from coordinate 12,906 downwards.
CACTTAACCCACTGAGTCATCCCGGCTTCCCCTTATTTATTTTTTAAAGATTTATTTTTAATGTTTTTTTTTGATGGAGAGCAAGAGACAAAGAGAGACAGCGAGAAGGGGGAGGACCCAGAGCAGTCTCCATAGTTGTACATCATTAGTTTTTAATATACATAGTTTCACTCCACAGGTGGGCACAGGGCTGCATAGGGCAGGAACTGGGCTGGGGCCAGGATTTGATCTTCAGACTCTGGGGCTTCAAAGTGAGCGCTCACCTCACTAAGCCATCCTGGCATATCCAATATACTACATTTTAAATGGACTATAATATGCAGTACTTGAAGACAACATTACCTTATCCACAGAGTACACTGTGCTCTGCCTTCCAGTCTTTCCTTTAACTTTTATTAAATTCTGAACCAACTGCAGATAAACATTTTTGCTGTCAGAATAGGAACCCAACCAAGTACAGAATTAAAGGAACAGAATTTAAGCAATTCATATTATGCTAATAATGACGCAAGGACTGACGAGGTAGATGTGATACCCACTCCCATCCCCTTCTAAACAAAGATCTCATTCCCTGGCTGAGAGGCCAGAAGCTTAACAGTCAGTTCCCAATCACACAGAGAGAACTGAAAAATCATGTGGGAAACAGACCTGCAGAAATAGTATCAGGGGAAACCCAATGACAACACTGAAAATAATAAAGCCAGGTTTTTATTCCAAATAAAAAGGATTAAATCTCATGAGACTTATGAAGAAAACTCTGAATAAGAAAGACCAAAATAAACACAACAGGACTGGGGGAAAACAAAACAAAACAAAACAATACAATACAAAACAGAGAAATCAGAAAAGTAGGAAAACTTAAAATCAACAAACCAATCATCTAGCCTATGAACCAAGTAATCAAAATAATTATTCTCAGAGATCTTTTATTTTCAATTATAGTCAGTTCTTCTCTGCTTAGATAATCTAAGAACTCAGTGTAGATGAGAAATTTAATCATAATGCATGGTAATCTTGAACTAGCATAACCTAAGCTTCTGATAATTGTTTTGGTTACATGTTTGTGCCATTATATACACAGCAGTATAAAAAAGGAGTTGTTAAGAAAGGAAATGCGTTTGAATTTAGCTACTTGTGGTAATACGAAACAATCTTGGCTCAATGAATATAGACAGTCAAAGAAATGTCTTTCAAATGACCTAAATACTTCTAAAACAAAATTACATACAAAAAACCCCCAAACGAGATACATTATATATTTCATAAAACAGTTACCTGACTTACCCTGGGAAATTGTACTGAACAGTTCAGGATCAATGACTGGAATAGTCGGTGGAGTAGGTTGGATAGTATTACTTGTTACACCTGAAAATCAGAAATTCACAAAAAGGTGTAACTGTTACATCTCTTAATTATATAGTAGGAAAGCACTTAAAGGATCATGGAGGAATTTTATTAGTTCATTTACTTACTTTCTTGAACCCTGAATGAATCTTTATTTTACATACCATATTTTGCTGTGTATAGTGCCTACTTTTCTTGCCCAAATGTGTGAGGGAAATACAAGGATGAGCATTATACATGGATAGTACTAATTCTGTATCTATATAAATATATAAAATTTCTTGTACCTTGTTTTTGTGTTTTGTAATTATTTGTTACATAAAATTTCATGTACCATATGTTAAAAAATAAATACTAAAATTCCTTTATCACATAAAAAACAAGTAGCTAAATACAAACATAAAAATTTGAATTAAAAAATTAAAACAGGGGAAGCCGGGATGGCTAAGTGGGTTAAGCACTCACTTTGCAGCCCCGGGGACCAAGGATTGAATCCCGGACCGGGCCCGTGCGGACCCATATGCTGAACTGGGGAGTGCCCCCAGTTCGGTTCTCACCAGGGTGAGACCCCGGCCCAGTTTCTGCCCTGTGCAGCCCCGTGTACGCCTGTGGAATGAAACTATGTGGAAAAAGCAATGATGTGCAACTATGGAGACTGCTCTGGGCCCTCCCCCTTCTCTCTGTCTCTGTGTCTCTCTGTCAAAAACAATAAAAATAATCTTAAAAAAAAAAAATTAAAACAAGATTATTTCCCTGAAAGTTTGGAATCAAAATGTGAGTGCGCATTATACATTGCAAAATAGGGTACCGTATTTTTCGGCGTATAAGACGACCAGGCGTATAAGACGACCTCCTAATTTTACAGTTAAAACATAGGTTTAGGCCTATATTCGCTGTATAAGACTACAGCCTCAGAAGTGGGGGGTAGTCTTATACAGCGAATATAGGCCTAAACTTATGTTTTAACTGTAAAATTAGGGGGTCGTCTTATACGCCCGGTCGTCTTATACGCCAGAAAATACGGTACTTACTTGATGTTGGAGGCTGCCATAGAAAATATGGAGTAAAATACATTCTGAGTGTTTACATACATGTACTGGCCACATATTTCCTATTATGTGTATTTTATCATGTCTAATGCTTCAACTTGCTTCTCAATTAAAACTTACCAAATACCTGTATTAGTAATAGACTCCCTTCCTACCTTTTAATTTCTTAGCCTATTAAATAATTTGGGGAACAAGGTAGATATAATTATGATTTAGTTTAATTTATGGGATAAAGTTCCACTTTATCACTGTGCATGAAATTACAAATTATACAATCCAAATTTTCCAATTTACATGTTTTTAATATTTTTATATGTTAAATAAACCATTAGTTTTGACTTCCTGTGAGAATTTGTCATGAGTGTCATATGGGGTGGACAATTAGCATCTTGATTAATGCTAAGTAATATACTAGAGTAATATACTAAGTAATACACTAAACTTCCCCAAAAGACTCAAATGATTCATTCAATCAGCAGGGAAGCAAATGAAGAAAGGTTATTACTCTATGTAAGTGACCTCAAAAAGAAAACAGGATTTACTTGCCTCAAGTCAAGAGATTAGAACAGGCAATTTAAGGCCCTGGGGTTAAGAAGACAGAAACAGAAGGAGGAAGAAAAAAAATTGGGAAGTTTCTAAGAAAACAAAAACAGCCAGAGAATTCTAGAATGATGGTTTCACAAAGGCTCACTGAAGTTTTAAAATATAGTCTGCAAGTACGTATGAAGTTCTGATTTTGAAGGGCCTTTTCATTCCCAAACCACAGAAAAAATGGCTTAAAGTACATACTAGTTGATCTCATTTAAACTTGTTTTTGGGCAAATTAGTTTCATTTTATAGCTGATGGAACTACTAATATTAAGTTATGAAAATGTTACTTAACTAAAAACTGAACTAATAAAAACTTAAAGTACCAAGGGGTACAAATGAAAAGTCAAGTACAGATTTTAAACGGTACAAAAAATGGATAGACTATTTCTTATTTCTACCCCAGGCCAGTTTAGGGCTCTCACTCGTTTCTATGGCACCTTTCCATGAACGTACAAGCATGTGTGAGTCCAGTCCATTGTATGCAAATAAATGTTCTTTGCTAAAATATTTGTGTTTTTGCCTAAATCAATACCCTCCAACAAACTCCTTTCTCTCTGGAGAGGCATGCTGTGTGCATGTGTGTTGGACATTGTAATATGTCTCTGCATACTATACTATTCTGTGCATTTTTACTTCATATGTCTTGGCAATAACCCCAGACACACACAAGTGCATATATTATATCTTCCTTGTTCTAATGGCTATATTGTGTTCCATTCCATTTTCAAATCACAATATATAAAGAAATTCATTAATGATGGTCATTTAGGTTGTTTCCAATCTTTTCCTACTACAGGTAACACTACTGTGAATGTTCTTATATACTGTATACACATATATCTATATGAATGCATTTATAGGAAAATTTATAGAAGGATAACTACAAATTCAGAAGACATATAGATTTTTAATTGACCAATTTTCAATGACTTATGTTTTGCTTGATTTTGGTAAGTGCGAACCAAGTACACTAAACTATAGATACCTGACATAATTATGTCCATAAAACTGGCTTAACTTTTAAAGGCACATAATTACATAACATTAAAAAAAATCAGAATATACCGGTAAACTTTTAAAAGGATCTTCAGAGACTTAGTCAAATCTAGTGCTTTGAAACAGCTGTACCTAAGATATAGGTATATGACTTGTGTATATTCTTCATATAGTTCTTAAAAAAAAAAAGTCTATAACCCTCCCAAAGATCAGTCTAGATATTAGTTCTATTCCTTTGCGTTTCTGCCTAAATTAAAATTGTCCAAACATATTCCTTTCTCTACAGAGATGGCATTTATTTTCTGGTCAGCATCGTGCATTAAGTTTTAAGTATTTATCTGTGTATCTCCACATAATTAAAAATGTTTTTAATTTTCAATTACACTTGACATTCAATGTTATATTAGGTTCAGGAGTATAGCATAGTGGTTAGACATTTATATAACTTACAAAGTGATTCCTTCCCAATAAACCTAGTGCTCACCTGATATCATACATAGTTATTACAGCATACTGATTATATTCTTTATGCTGTACTTTACAACTCCATGATTACTATGTAACTGCAAATCTGTATTTCTTAATCCTAGAGTATAAACAATTTTGAAAGCTGCGTAGAGGAACTCAAATGGACCTTTTTCACACAGCTCTCAACCACCCCTCCAATCTGGCAACCATCAGCTTGCATATGGTTAAGTAGGCAATATTAATTAATAAGAACAAAATAGAATCTACAGAAATAAAATTTAGTTATGTAGTAAAATTTTATTTAAGCAATTAAAATAGTATTGACTTTGGTTAATTTTTAAGTAGATGTTACATAGTCTATTAGATGGGATTAATGTACATTCAAGAATTAAAATTATAGAATTTCTAATTAAGTGCTAAATTATTACACTGACTAAATGTTGTGGGAGAGGAGGGAGAAATAAATGGGTGCTGGTTAGGAAACTAGAGAAGATGATCCAAAAAGTATACTTAAACAGAACGCTAAAAGGTAGTAAGATTTGGAGACGCAGAAAAAAAAAAGAGAAAGGCATGCTAGGAGATTAAGCAGCATAATCATGGCAATAGCATTGATAGAAATGATTAGGCCAGAGTATAAACAATTTTGAAAGCTGCATGGAGGAACTCAAGCACATTACTTTTGACACTTAGAAGAACAACAATAAAATAGCTAAGTTACTGATTCCATATATATATGTTGCATTTATACTTAAAAGGCTAGCATTAATATAAAATAATTCTATTATTTAATCTGTTTAGATTCTTTCTGAGATTTTCTTCCTCTATATTTACTAACTGTAAAATGTGTATATTTCAAGAGAAGGAAAAGACAGTACACTATACTGCCTACATTGGATAGATATTACACTAGTTAAAGCACAAGAGGCAAACACTTGGCCTGCTGAAACAATCACTATCCCTGCCCTCCTTGCACCTCTTTTGCTTTTTCGTGGAAGAACTAAAAACTGTATATTAGTACACACTATTCTTTTCAGCTATCTTAAGGATTTCCCTTTGATAAAAGTGCATCCTGGACTTTCATAAGAGAAAGTAAATCATTCTTAAAGTGAGTAAGAGGGGAAACATCTGCTGTATTTATAAACTAAAAATTTTTTTTCATTTTCTATTATGCAAAATCATTACAAACATGATTAAAAAATAGAGTTTTAAATATAATTTATAAATTCTGCCAGCTAAGAGAATATTCCAAAATCTCAAACCAATCATAGGAATGTGTATCTGGAAAGCAGGCTTTGACATGACAGAATTTTAGCTCAATGGAGGAAGGGATAGAAAGGAAGGTGCCAAAAACATAAAATGAGAAAGACTTGGGTTCAAATTCTAGTTTTGTCATTTACTAGAAGTTACATAAATGTCTAACCACTATGCTGTATACCTGAAGCCAAAATAAAATTGAATGTCAACAGTAATAGAAAAATAAAAAATTTTAATGATATGGAGATATACAAATAAATATTTAATAATTCATGCATTATGCTGACCAAAGATAGACAACAACAACAACAACAACAACAACAACAACAACACAACAACCACCCCAAAACTGTATCCATAAAGAAAAGGATTGGTTTGGATTTTACTTTGGTAGAAATACAATGGAATGATAGTATTTTAATTTTTCTTGGAATAATTGTTTAATTTCTTTACTGTCTATATGTTAAAGGCAGCCATATTTAACAAAGTTTCTGTAAGAATTTATAAAATAGTTATAATTATTTAAATGCTAAGTCCATAAAAATGTATAAAGTAACAAGATAGGACCTTATTCTAAAAAAGTTCACAGGTGTTTAGTTTTATGCCCTCACTGTGAGGAACAAAAGTAAGAAAAAAAAAAATAAGACCAGAATTCTACTAGATGAAAATGAACAGGCCAGAAAATTTCCTAATAGAAGACAACCTTCTAATATATATCTTAATGGCACAGATATTCTAAGCACTCCGGAGATATTGTTTGTTAGTTTGAACACAGGTTATTTTTATATGTTGGCCCTAAGATATACTGTCTAAAGCATTAACCTTAGGTAATGTTTTTCTAAGGTCATATCCTATCCTCAAATGTGACACTTCCCTTGGTTCATAAATGATTTTAAGTGTTTATTAATGTGTTACTAAATACCCCATCTTCCATGGAACAGAAATAGGAAGGAAGAGAAAAACAAGAAAAGGAAGCTAATTTTCTGAACACTGATTTTGAGTTCGGAACAGAACTAGTCAGTTTTCATTCTTTTTCTTCTTTAATAATTAAAATAGCAATGAGAAGCATGATTAATTTCATTTCAGAAAGAGGAAAAAACTAGGTCGAATAAACAGTTGAGTTTGTGGTTTAGCAAGGGGTAGAAACTAATAACCAATACTATTTAACTCCAACATGCATTTTATTTTCACTTCACTCTGCTACATAGATGCCTGGGTCTAAGGCTCTTGATTAGTGTTTAAATTTACTGTTTGAATAACTCAAACAGTATTCATCTAAGGCAAATACACTTAACTAGCTGGTTTTGCTGACATTCTACAATGGAAATACTGAATATTTCTAAAAGATAAAATGTTTAAAATAGTGTTCTATAAAATTTTTCTTATAAAACTAATTCAAATTGGTTTGCCTATGAATGTCATTACATAGTCCATATAAAGCAATGAAAAATCAGGGTAAAACATAAAATTATTACTTTCATTAGTATTCTTAAAGAGAAAAATATTGGCAATATTTTTAGATAATATACAGTTGAAAGTTTTAAAATAGAAAGAAAGAGATTAATCATACTGCTACTAAAATGGTCACAATAGAAACCTTACAAGTAAATACTATTCAACTCATGTTAAATGACCTAAATGGTTTGGGTAAACCAAGGCTGACCTAAGTCAATGAAGTAATGGTGTGTTACATAATAGAAATGATAGCAATCAGGACTCAAAAGGATGACCTTCATTTTATCAATTAAATAGTCTGAGATATTTGTATAGTTTATTACCACAGATTATTCCTATGATAAAATAAAAGTAGAATTTTAAGAACAATTTTTATAACAATAATTAAAATTAGTTAAAGATTTAAATTACGGTTTTAAATACTCTTCTATTTGGAAGTAATGATACTATGTCAATACAAGTATATGGAAGAGTATTGCAACTTTTTAAAAATATAACTACTGACATTGACTTAGTGGAGACTAATTCTGTCAGATATTTCTTCTATGAAAACATAGACATGCAGTCCTGAATTATTCCAAGATAGGTATCACTTCTCTGTTTTTAGCCTCACGTTTGTAATCTCAAGAAAGAAAATAACTCGAATTCCCTCTTGTCACTAGTATGTGTTTCCAGTGCTCCAGTGGCTCAAAGCTTTCCTGTTCATCCATAACACCCATGTTGAGAGCCGGCAAGGTTCTAAGGAAATGAGGCAGGAAAAATCGAATCTTGCTATCACAGTGGGACATTGACTGACACTTCCTATAATAACCCAACACCACCTCAATACTATCCTTGACCAATAACAAATGGGAAAGAACGGGATGGGCAGAAAAAGTACATAGCGACACACACGAAAAACATAGAAGCTATTCTTATTAATAAAATATAAGGTTAATAGTAATATATGTAAATGTCATTCCTGATAAAACTAAAGTGCAACTAATATTAAAACATCTATAAAAAGGATTTACTTTTTTGTGTGTGGGTTCAAACAGAATTTAAAGATCTGATGCTTTATAGCCATCAGTATGAGGCACAAATGTGATAAGAAGGACAGTTATGATTTACTAAAGAGATTCCCACTTGTGGATCTTTAACTTCCTACCTGTGTTGTGAGGCACTTCGGCAGGTGTGTTAGCAGGAGCGTGAGCACCGGGAGGAATCTGGATTCCAGTGTAGCTGCTCGATGGCATGCTGCTGGGGTCATAAGTGGAAGATGATGGCTGAGGCGGCGGTGTGGGCAGAGAGGTTGCTCCAACATCTTCACTGTCTTCAACATCTATTGTAGAATACATATGCAATGCGAAAGTAGGTCTTTTGAAATAAAAATGCTGAATATTCTTATTTTGCTATACAAGCATGACAAACAGACCATCAAATGCAATTCTATTTAATGCAGGCTCTATCTCTTAAGAAATATTTCCTAAAAATAAACTTCCTTTAAACATACTCTTTAAACTTATGAAATGCTGAGGACATTTTTTGAAAAGCATGTCACACTTACGCTATCCAATATGAACTCTGTTTTCTGACAGATGCCTTTTACTCAATACCTATTTATTATCTATTAAATGGTTATCTGGGTGTCTGTTGTTCAAATTATCGTTAATCAACAAAAACAAAAGAATGAAATTTCACATTCAATAATCTAAATACAAAGGAGTAAAGAGAGACTTTGCTAAGTTGTGAAATGTACTTTTAAAATATACTATATATCAACTGAATTTGAAAACTACTTTGAGAAAATTAAGTCTGATATTCTATTTAAAATCACAATCAGCCACTTTACGGAATCTTAGTAACTTAAAATAAAAGGAATGCAAGCCAAGGCTACAATTTCGGAAATGGATTTGTTTCCTGTTAAATTTTTAAGTAACCTTTCTGTCTGATCATAGACATAAAAATAACCTGCTTACTACCCTGAGATGCATTTTACTAAGTAAACTTGTAGATGTATTTATACTTTATATACATTAATTTTTTCCTACATTTGAGAACTCTAACATTCATACATTCTGAGAAGGAAGAAGAAACAAAAACTACTGTTTAAAGGCACTGGATGGTTACCAAAAGCTGGTAAAAACTAGAATGAAGATGGCTGTTGGGTGAGAAAAATCTCACCAGGTTAAGATTTACTTTCATGTGGCTTTTTTTTACATGAGGACACTCAACAGTCTGTGCAAAAGAAAATGTTGCAGAAATATGAGCCTTAAAATGTACGTATGAATCCCAAATAAACACCAGTGTGGCCCTGAATTATGCATGCACACTTGGAGAGGATTCTAGAGGGCCCTGGAGAATGCAACAAAAGACTTAAAGATGAAAAAAAGAGGGGCAGTGTTTGAGTTCAGGCAAGTGGACTGCTTGTTAGAATAAGAACAAGAACAAGAATACGACTTTGCAGAGAAAGATAAGAGAATGCAGAGAAGTTATAAGATTATTTATCAAAAATAAATATTATCAGAAATATTGGGAAGAAAAGTGTGACCAGAGTCAAGAGAAAATAATATTCCCCGGAAAAAACAAAACAAAACCCTAAAAATGACTCACATAGTGTAATTAACAGAAAATAACTTAAAACCAGGTATTACAAGTATGTTTCAAGGCCACAGAGAAAAATGTAGTCATAATGAATGAAAAAGGAAAAACTCACCAGAGAAAAGAAATCTGCAAGAGAGAACAGAGAAAGATGGGACTAAGAGAAAATAAATGGCAAAAATACTGGACTTAAATTACATTAAATGTAAATGTAAATGAAATAAACACTAGTTTGAAGACTGATGTTGACAGACTGAAAAAAAAAACACACCCATATATGCTCTATTTAAGACTAGATGCATTTAAACTGAAAGAATGAAAATTGACATACTACACAAATACAAAACATATAAAAGATGAATTGTTAATTTCAATAACAGACAAAATAAAATTCATATCAAGGAATATAAACAGATATTTCATGACAATAAAAAGGTTAGGTAATGAACAAAAAATAAAAGTGTGTGTGCCTAATAAAATAAAGTTTCATATAAAACAAAAACAGAATACTTTATTAAATACTATATTTTATAAGACTGCATACATGCATACATACATACATACATGAAAACAGTTCTGTGGAAATTCAGATGAAGGAAAGATCATCAAATAGACAGGATTCAGATAGGTGAAGATCGATGAGCATTTTAGGAAGGAGGAATTGTTTTAACTAAAGAGACAAAGGTACTTTCTGGCTCTTAACTTCTATGGCTGGAATAAGGATTTAAATAGCTACTATGGACTGAACTCTGCCCCCTCACCCCCACCCCACAAACTTCATATGAAGCCCTAATTGCCAATGTGACCGTATTTAGAAACAGGATTTTTTGAAGGTAACTAAGGTTAAATGATGTTGTAACGGTAGAGCCCTAATCTGATAGGACTGTGGCCTCATAAGAAAAAAGATCTCTCTCTTCCTTTGTCTCTCTCCAACACATGAGAACACAGAGAGGTGTCTGCCTAAAAGCTAGTAAGCAGGCTCTCACCAGCAACTAAATTGTGCCAGACCTTGATCTTGGCCTTTCCAGCCTCTACAACTGTGAGAAAGTAAATGTCTGTTGTTCAAGCCACCCAGTCTATGGTACTTTGTTATGGCAGGGTAAGCCAACTAAGACAATAGGAAACGGGTAGGAAATAAAACTGGTAAAGTAAGTTGCTGCCAGCTCATGGTCTTGCTTGATAGGCTAAGGATCTTACATGTTTTCTGTGGACACATAAATAGTAGGACTGATATAAGACATTCTTGATTGTGGTCAGTATTAAAGTAGAAAAGGAATTATGCAAAACATTCTAAAATATTATAATAAAAAAGAAAGTGTTGGGGCAATCTAAAAAAAAACAAAACAAAAAACAATTCCAATATCATTATGAACACCCCAAAATGTAGCCATGTCTTACAATAGTTCATTTTAAACACTTAATAACAACTTAATACATTACATTATTAATGCTGTAGTGTTACTGTAAAAAGCACAGAACTTAAGAGTAAGAAGGCCAAGCAAGACTCAAGGTCTAGTTCTTCCTCTTTGTGGTTTTATGACCTTAGGCTGGCTTCAAACCTCACATGGGACCTCAAGTTCTTCCTTTGTAAAATAGGAATAGCACACACTATCTCTTAGAAATTTTTGAAGGTTCGAGATATGTGAAAATAATTTGGATTTAAGGCACTATAAAAATGCAATGCATTTATTTTATAAGCTAACTATAAGAAGGATTCTATGTGAAAAAGACTGTTTAAATATCAGACAGGGGCATATCATTAAGTGCTTCAGGAATAAATAGCAAAAAGTTAACTTGAAATGTTGCATAAAAAAATCTTGTATCACTAGACAATGTATTACAAAATAAAGTACACAGAGTATTCATATGTAAAACTTCAGTGTGCCTTTTTCACTGAGTGGCATTATAAAATTCTAAATATCGTATTTTTCGCTCTACAATACGCAAGTTTCCTGCCTGGACCCGCTCTCCTTCCATGCAGTCCCTGCTTTCTGATCTGGCTGCAGGCTTCCCCACGGCATCGTTAAGGTCCCCTACGTGCACTCTTGTTGCAGTATTCACTCCATAAGACGCACACACTTTTCCCTCCACTTTTTGGGGAGGGGGAAAGTGCGTCTTATGGAGGGAAAAATATGGTAGTCCTTTGAATAAATAAAACACAAAGATTTTCCTGTCTTTCCCACTTTCTTCTTTTTGGTCTTTTAAAGGCAAGTTTATGGAGGTATAATTTACATAAAGTAAAATTTATACTTCTTGGGGATACAGTTTTGACAAACTTATATACAATGAGTAACCAACCACCACCACAAGTCACAAATGGAATATTCCCTCATCCCAAAACCTTTCCCTTTTTTCCTTTCTTCCTTCCTCACCCCAGACACCTTCCTCACTTATCTGATCTCTGTACCTAGAACATTATCTCTTCCAGGATGTTATATAAATACAATCATACAGTACGTAACCTTTTATATTTGGCTTCTTTCACTTAACGTAGTACTTCTGAAATCAGTCCATATTGCTGCATATATCAACAGTTTACTCCCTTTAACAGGTGACTAGTATTCCTCTACAATGATGTTCCACAATGTGTTGATCCATTCACAAATTGATGGCACTGGATTATCTTCAGTTTTGGGCATTTACAAATAAAGTTGTTAGAAACATTTATGTACAGGCCTTTGTGTGAATAAATACAGTAGATTCTCAGTTAACTAGCACACATGTGGATTGGAAGATGCTGGATAAATCTAAGTAGACTCTGTTAACTGGAAGTCAAGCAACTGGCACTTGCTTGAGTTCTGCTTAACACATTGCGTATGGATCACGAGAATCTTTGTTTTTTCTGAGCCATGCGTTAAGGACGGGTAACGAGAATTCTCGTTTCTACACTTGACCTTTTATTTTTTGCAAGATTTAATTAATTAATGAGGTTTGGTTGATATATAACGAGCAAATATTATCAATGGATAAATTTATGTGAGTACAAAAAATTCCATTGAAAAGTTATAAATAATATGGAAGCAATAGCATTTTAAAGAGAAGAATTCATTTCAACGTGGTCTCATTTAAATACCTGCCGAAACAGAGGGGTATGAGGGTTTTAAACCCCTCCGTACGCAACGTGTTAATGGACAGTCCACTGTACCTTGGAGTGGGATGGCTAGAGCTT